>CM022298.1:402972248-403232844 GCA_011799875.1 Thinopyrum elongatum | reverse complement strand
GACTAGTCACGACTAGTCGATCATTCTGGGTCGAGCGACTCAAATTGGGCCCAACAGTTATTTCTTCTGTTTACAAGTATGGGCCGGCCCATCTCCCTGGAAACCTAGATCGATCATCCCTCCACCCCCTCCCTTCGATCCAACCCTCTCCAGCCGCCACCCCTGGTTCTCCTCCTCTATTCTGCTCCTCCCCTTCTCTGTTCTGCTCCTCCCCTCCTCTGGTGTGCTCCTCCCCTTCTCCCCTGCTACTGTTGTTCTCCTCCCCTCCCCTGGTTGCTGCTGCTGCTGTTGTGCTCCTCCCCTCCTCCCCTGGTTGATGTGGCTGCTGGTGTGCTCCTCCCCTTGTTGCTGCTGCTGCTGTTGAGCACTTGTGCTCTTCCCCTGGCTGTTGCTGCTGGTAAGTACTATATATTCACGTCGACTCGTCGCCATGTCGACTCATCGACCATGAGTCTAGACTAGTCTAGAGTCGCCCCCGCCAAGCGACTCGTCGACTCATCGACTCGAAAACATTGCTCTTCATTGATCTAGAAATTAACTGTATTTAAAATGCAAAATGGTTTTCAACAAATAGAAGTGTTTTGATTGGAAACCTATTGTACATGTTAGAAAAATCAAAATTCCGCAACAAAACTATCAGAATACATAGTCATGACGCCAAGAAGAGGCCTAATGCCGAAAAAAGTAAGCTCAAACCAAAGCCATCAAGGGCATGGACTATTCCTGCCAACAAGGAAAGCAAACAACCACACCATAGCAGTAAAATTGGACATCTAGGTTAACATTTAATAGGAATATACCAGTGAGTCCCTTTTTCTGGCTCTTCTTTTTTGATGATGTAGATGAGTTCTTGGTCTTACTGTCCATCTCGTCACTTGGTGATTCTCTCATTAACAATGCTTCAGATTGCACTAAGCCAGAACTTCTTTTAAAAATAAGTCGTCGGAACATTTTTTCAGACATGCAGCTTTGGTCTCCATCAACATTTTCATAAAGAACATCTTCCACAACCATAGGACCTGTTATTTCTGATGTTACCTTCCAATGCACACAAGGAGGTCAGCCGAGGTATTGTGTGTGTGTGATCCGACATTACAGCAAATTAGAGAATCATGCGGCTTTGAAAATTCAAATAAAAGCATATAGACGTATTAGTCCAGTTCCAGCTGCCTCCCTTACTATTACAGTCCTATCTAACAGAATCAAATACATGCCAAACTCTCCAAAGCCAGCTAGGACGAGGTTGATTCTTCATAGGAGGCAGAGACACTCACTCAAAACCTCAAACTGAATCATGCCGTCCACAAACAGATGATATCCACACAGCTTTCTGATTCAGTGCAGGAACAGTCAAGACAGGGAACCTAATGCATGTTTCCAGGGAACCAGCATCTAGTTCTTAGGATATATACTCCAAGAAAATTCATTAGATGGGTCCTCCCAAGCAATTACACAAGTTTACAAATATCTGACAGTTAATTTAATCCAGCCAAATGATAACATACTCATTCTCAGATAGTTTACTCGATCCAGTGTCCTAGGAAGATCAGTTAGATAACATCACCGAAAAAAATTGAACAACACACCAAGCACTATATACATATCTTGTATATAAGATACCATCTATGGAAGGAAGCATGTCTGTTCCACTTTTTGGAGAGGGTAACATAAACCCTGGTTTCTGGGAGTAGTTCTTTTTTTGATAGGTTTCTGATAGTAGTTACCATGTAATAACAGCTTGAAGGGAGGGACAATAGGAGAGCATGAATTCGAGCTGACTAATTCTTCATTTTTGGTTTGCATGTGACACTTGCCATGCTCGTCCTCACAAAGAGGATGTAATAGCAGTGAACCAACCATATCTTAAGAAAACCAAGTGATATTCCAAATAACCATCCATAGCCTGGTAAACTAATCAAATGTTTAGGAAACCTCGATTGATGAGGTAAGGCCTTCTGAATCCTGGAGCTACAATACCGATCCTTTGCACGACTGCATGGCACTGTTTATACAGCATCAAGGCAGTGGTCTCCATGACCAATATGTGCGAGACTTCGTTGTCAGCCTTCTAGTTTCCAAAACATCTGATGAGTTTTCCTAGGATGCATTCCAGTTATTTGGAGTATCAATTAGTAATTGCTAAAGATAGAGCTATTTTCCTATTTATTCCCTACTCAACCTTGGTACAAGTACCAGTGAAATTTCTCTTCATGCATCCTAGTCCCTTCAAGTCTTGCCATCCGGCCTCTCTCCAGCCAGTATGATCAGTGAGAGTCCAGCGCAGGAGGTATACTAATCATCAATGGTAAAGTGCAACCAAAGTAATCCAGAAGACAATATGACAAGCCGACGAATAAAGGTGAAAGCAAAGGTTCTTATCAAGCAACAACTGAACAAGATGTTCAGAACTAGACGTTAGACGACAACACTAGGACTAAAAAGCTTTAGAATGACAAGCAGCTAAACTGGTCCTGGACTTCTGGTTAAACACGAAACATTATATCTTATCAGCTCACAGCTTGAAACGGTTTGCTCAAGTGACATACTTTAACTTCAAAGGTCTAAACCCCACATGGAATTGTATGCTCTACACCCATTTATTTGACAACTGTAATCATATTAAGACATTCACTATGTGCCCATGAATCTATGGAAAAGGCTGCAGTTGAACATCTGTTGGATGAGTTGAAGTGGTTTTGACTGTTACGGTCTAGCAGTAATGAACTTGATGAGAGAATCTTAGAACAGTACAATCATTAGTAAATAAACAATTTATCGAGAAACAAATCCAATTCGGACCATGAAATTTATCGAGAAACAAATCCAATTCGGACCATGAAATTTGGTAACCGGTACATGTCCGAGTTGAACCCCCCCCCCCCCCCTCTACAAAACCAGGTATCTGAGACCTTCAAGTTTCAAGACCAAATAACTTCAAATGGCAATGTGATGTCGAGGCATATGCCGGTTTCGTGAAAGTGGCACATACGACAATATGGATTATTATATGATTTCCAAGGATTTAATCTAAAAGTTCAGCTTACAAAAAAAATCAAACTAGACATGACAGGACACTCACCCACCCCCAAATGTGGATTTCTTAAGAAAAATTATCTGATTAGGCCTATAAAAATTGATTGTCAAATTTTCCTACAGTTTTTCAGTTGTTCAGCCATTCTCTGAATTCAAAATTAGTTTCTAGGATGAAATTAAAGTGGAATCATTATAATAATCTACACTGTCAGCCATCTTTGCGCCACTTTGGCCAAACCATCCACGTCATACATCACAGCAATGACATAACCCTCAAAATCGTGTTAGGATTCAAGATGGTCAGGTTATGAAACTGAGGGTAAAAAAAATACTTGGTATATTGTGTAGTTGGGGGTTCAACTGTCCAAGATAGACCTTTCCACCAAACTTAGGCTAATTTGGTAATGTTGACTCTAAGAAGAAAAGGCAAGAATCATTGCCACTGGACTAGGGGTACGTTTGGTTTACCACCAACACCAGCCTTACCAAAAAATCGGCTCGCCCACGGGATTTGGCCGCCGTTTGGACTGCACCAAAAAATTGGCTCGCCCAGTCCGCCCGCGTGTTATTCTCGCCAATTCGTGGGCGCAGCGAGGGCGTGGAAAACGCTCGCCAAATAATTGGCAGCCTGCTCTTGCCCGCTCTTTACGTGGGTTCTCGTCTCATTTTTGCTTTTATACGGTGGTCGCGTCCAGTGCTTTTACGGAGGTCTCGCCAAATAACACGGCGGATTAATGCCGTGGGTAGCTGCGTGATGACCGAACAAATTTTCTTAAGGCAACCGAACAGCTGTTTGGATGGAATTTTTCATTGACAGGTAGTTTGGATGGATCAGTCCTGTGTAAGCTCCAGCCTAACATACGTTTTACTACTGGACTTCCTTCGATCAGAAGAAAAAACTTTTACTATTGGACAAATGTTCTCAAAACCACTACTAATACTCTTCTCTTGCATGTTTATTTTTTGGCATATTATATTTAATTAATTTATATATTACAAAAAACTTACTTTTAATATGTCTCTTTCTTTGTTGGCTCAAGGTACATCCAAATTAAAATCAGATCAAGCACTAATCAATCCAAGTTACTCGTACAAAACATTTGGCAACTCAGGGAAACCAAATGAAGTCTTAGTGATTTTACCAAAATTTTGGCAAGTACATTGGCTACAATCCAAGCAATGATAACTTACCAAAATTTTGGTCATGCCCTCACTTTGGTCATGCCAATTTTTGGCTGGGCTAGCTGGGGCACAAACCAAACACACCCTAGATTTCCGGATAAAATTAGACAGTTTTTTTCGAGTAGAATTTTTTTAGACATTAACAATACCTCCTGCAGAATATCTCTTTGTTTCACACCATCACTGGCCATCATGAATCTGCATAGGTTTGATGCACCAGCACCCCAAGATAAAAAATCGAAGTAACAAAAACAGTTAGAACAAAGCCAATTGAAAAAGGTCTTACAATAAATAGTTAGAAAAGAGCCAAAAAAGTAAAGTTGAGTAGTGATCAATGCACAATGGGATATTCGGTTGTCATGTGTCAGTGCATTAATTGTAGACGAACCACACACTTACAAGTTTGCTTGCACGTATTACTATCAAATGTAACAACAATCATCTAGCTATTTCCAAACATAATAGTGCATAGTGATAATGCAGATTTTACTGAATTTCAGCTCAATGTTCAGAACAGAGACTAAGGTAATTGAGAGACTGCGTCCTAATGTACATCTGCAACTATGATATAACTAGTTACAGAGAGTTACCTATTTGATAAAAAATTAAAAACCAGAACAGGGACAACCACATCATTTACTCCGTGTTATTTTTTAGAATTGACAAATATAAAATTAATTTAACCTACGGTTGCTAGAATGCACACGGATGAGCAAAAAAGAAGAGGGTGTGCCGGTAATTAAGGGATCCAATTGGTGTGAGTTGTCATAAGCAAAAAGGCTGGGATAATAATAATGATGATATATCTTTTCATAAATAGGGTAACGAGCAAAATAAACACATCAAAGTTATTTGGCATTAGCATAATATTATAAAATAAAATCAATTTTTCTATGGGCCAATTACAGGATACTCTTTCGCCCGAATACATAATGCAAAGTTTGGCTTAGTTATTTGATGTATTAATTATTTTCCGCGCACGATAAAGGCCTACTTGTAGTAGAAAGTACTGACGGAATTTTAAAAAGAAAGCATTGAGACATACGGCATAGGGTCTGTCTCTTCAGGATATTCAGGTTCTAGATCCATAACAAGAGGAGATAAATCCTTCTGTGAATAGCAAAAATATTATGTTACGACCTGACATATAAAATAAGGGGCCTTTAGCAATCGCACAAAAATGAGAAACATCACCTTGATAACATCAATGTCAGCACTTGCATGTCTGCTATCGAGGAATACCTAGCACAGCACAAATATAAGCCATGAAAATGAAGCAACATATCCTAGATAGCAAAGAGATAAACACGCAGTCTGCATACCATGATTAGACGAGCAGCCTTTGCACTTTCAACAACAAGCCACTGCCCTTCCTCTGAAGCAAATAACCATTCCTGAGCTCGTGCCTGAAAGAAGGTATTTTCGTTAGCAATCACAAATGGACAGAAGAAGTGATGAACTATTTGAGTACTTCTCTATTTTCTTGGGTACAATATTGAAACATGCGGTGAACGTCAAATGAAAGCTACTGTGGTTAAGCAAAGCCTAGTTGTTAAGATTAGTTGACCAACAGGCCACTCTGACACAGATAAAATACTTCCATTTTGTTGCGGTGGAAAAACAGCGACAGCCATAAATCAGAGACTTAACGAGAATGAGGGATCAACTATATTAAAAACCATACTAGGGTAACAGAAATTTAATTAATTGAAATGGGATCGATGCCAGCATATTTATAGGTTTCATTAGAGATAAAGCAGGAAATGATGATCAGGAAATTCAAACATATTCAGCAAAGCGTTGCTGGGTGTGCATATCCGTCATCTGTGGACTACTACTGGACTTCAACCAAATTAAGAATATTAAAGATGGATAATTCTTAATTCCCAATTACATGAAAAAAAAATTGGCATGAATAAGATCCTAATAATGCAGGGGTTAGTCCCATATAATTGTGAGGCCAATCCACAAAGTGAAGTTTGTCTCAGTGATCTGTTCCCAGTCCTGATTGCTCATTACTTAAGGTCTATTAAAACAATAAGATTCCTCATGTGAGGAGAAAAATCGTAAAACTTACATCAAGAATGAACATTGAAGATAACACAAAATCCACAAAGTTCTCCATGCCACTAAACGTTAGAAAACCAACATCTCCTAAAAAAATTAAGAGGGCTAGAATTTTATAAATCAGTATCAGTTAGTTTGGTTTGAGGAACAGGACTGGAGTGGACCATTCATCAAGCCTAGCCACATACTTTGTTTGAGAAATGTAATGGGTTAGTCTGTCAACCACCTCGACCCTCATAAGCACAGGGATAAAAGAAAAATGGGGGATGGGGTCCACCCCAAAAATCATGGGTTAATTGGTTGACAGACCAACACATCTAGCATAAGTCAGTCCCTCAAATCAAACAACATATACATTAGCATCTGTAGCTCCAACAAATAGCTGCATTTAATCCAGCAGATTCATGATTGCAGTATGATAAGAACGACAGCATTAATCTCATTCAAACACTGAATATGCATGCTTAGCCTGCTGACTTATCCACTTCCCAGGCTGAAAAAACTGTCCTCAAAATGGAAGTTCGTTCTTCTACATAAACAATACTCCCTCCATTCCATAATGTAGTGCATATAGATTTTATGAAAAGTCAAACTTAGCAGACTTTGACCAGGTGAAAACTATCTATATCTACAATACCAAACATAAACAATATTAAAATTTAACTCACAATGTATACAATGATATCCATTTGGTATTCTGATTGTAAATAATTTTCTCTCTAAACATGGTCAAAGTTTGAAAAGTTTGACTTTTGAAAAAATCTATATGCACCACATTATGGAATGGAGGGAGTAACTTGCTTCAGTAGTCATTAGTTGCACTATTATTGTTGTGCACTATGCAACTCTTTCAGAATCCTAAGCTTCTGTCGAATTGCACAAAGAAGCATTAGCTACATGTCCCTATTTCTTCTCTCTTTTAAGCTTTCTCTTGGGATGTAAAGACCAATACGCGATTACAGCATCCACATCACATCCACAGTGAAATTTGAGTTTGTTGACATATTTGTACGACAATTTCTTATCTCCAGCAATCACAATTTACAGTAACAATAGAGGGAAATAGAATGGTATGGCATCAACATGATAATAGTCCATGTATACTCTAGTTTGAGGCAACTTTGTGTATCGTGTGGACTCCAATTTGAGGCAACTTCGTGTGTACCACCATAGCACGTTTTAAGGCGATGATAAGAATATGGACACGAAACTAACACATCAATTAAGATCACATCGACAGTAAGATTCGCATAAAATGCATAGATTAAAGGATTAAATCAGTAAGAAAACAAAACAGTCCCAAAGCTGCAAACAGACCCACGTAAATCTTGATCAAGAAATTTTACATTTCTACTGTGTCTCAGTTTTGAAGGTTTACTGCAAGATAGAGGCAATGATTGGCTAAGGGATTCAGTTAAACAGTAATAGTAATAAAAAATACTATAAGGGCACAGGTGCGAATTGACAATATATAACAGACCTTAGGCACAATAAAAACTCCACAGTGGTATGCAAATGTTTCGGTTTGATTCTTGGCATCCATTAAAACAGCTTTGTAGCAATATAGTGAGCTTCCTTGTTCACCGAGAATTAACTGCCTCCTTCGTCCTGGGACAATAACCTTTAGATCTCCAATAGCACCCAGCTGAAGGTCTCGCAACGAGAAAAGTATATCAACACCAGAATTGTGTGACTCCCGGATTTTGTTCTCATTTTGCAGAGCATGAATTACAGCATTTGCCTGTAGCACGAACATAGAACATCGAGTAAAATGTAAGTCCTGACAAGAACTTAATTATTTATATTTCATAATATTTACTCCCTCCATTCCATAATGTAGTGCATATAGATTTTTGAAAAGTCAAACCTCACAAACTTTGACCAAGTTTTTGGAGAAAAACATTCATCTAGAATGCCAAGCATATATCATTAGATTCATCATAAGAAGTAGTTTCATATTTTATATATTTGGTATTGTAGATATAAATAGTTTTCTCTATAAACTTGGTCACAGTTTGACTTCTCAAAATATCTATACGCACTACATTATGGAACAGAGGGAGTATATCAGACGAACATAACAGTACCTGTTGCATGTTACAGTATTCAGCAGACTGGTCCACTAGTGATTTTATTGTGTGTACAACACCCATCTTCCCTTTTACCATGACCACCATGAAGGTCTGGAAGGCAGACTTGCTAGAGGGTTCACTAGCTATAGCTTGAATAGTCATATCCCATCCAAACCTGAACTCGGACAAAAGTAGGTCTACAAGAGAGAAAGTAGAAAAAAGAGCCTAAACAAAGTTTCAATATTAACTGGTTGATTACATAGAAAATAGTCCATCTGTTATTTTGTAATTGGTATTTTACAATTCATGGAACTTCTTGAAATTTGAGTGACAATATCTTCAGAAGTATCTATATTGGCTGCAGATACATCATACATTGTAATATATCATAGATTTGCTGGTAAAGGCATTTCGAAAATCTCATGACCTTTTTATTTGTACTAATACAGAGCTTAAAACTCAATGGTCACTCACAGAATAACACAGTAAAAGAAGTGTAACTGCCAAATTGGAACCATGTCAAATTCAAAATCACGCATATCCATATGTCAAGTGAAAAGCCAAAAAAATATGGAGAAGGTACAAGGTGGCAACTGCGAAACATCCTGTTGTCAGTAAGTGATTGAAGCTCACCTAAAACATGGGATTCTGCTAGAGTTAAGCACGCAAATTTCCCGCCTGACTTCAAAACCCTCTTGGCCTGCAAAAGGTGCCTGCTTAGTCAGGCATGGCATGAAGAAAATAATATTTCCATCAAGCCTACTAGATTACAGCAAGTAGATGGGAGTAAATTTAAACGAACTCAAAACCGAAATACCTCGTCTAGATATTTCATCCCCAGTTTTGTGCCAACCTCCGGCTCCATAAGAGCATCCAATCCTCCCTTATCAAGTATGAAATCAAACGAACCATCTGGAAACTGCCAATTTGGGATGTAAGGCAGTTTCCACAAGAATGTTTGTTACAGGTTGCTAAACAAATAAAGCATAGAAGCTGACAACAAAAATCCTTACAAACGGCACGGGAAATGAGAAGCATAAAGCAATTGAACTTTAATAAAAGTATACTTGGAAACAGCACTAGTGACTTCAGTTCACATGTTAAGTGGAATCATAAATGTTGCCCAGAGGATGTAATGCCAAGGTCATTCTGAATAACAACAGGGTCATGGTTTTTGAGTCGCTGTATAGTCGCCGACTAATCGCCAAGTCGTTTTCCAAAAATCAAGGCAACTCGCGACTATACAGCGACTTATGGCGACTATACAGCAACTTTCGTCGACTAATCGCCGAGCCGCAGGGCTCGCGGCGACTCAACAAGTCGCGACTCAAAAACCTTGAACAGGGTAAATATTTCCATTTTGTTTTTAGCTAAAACCAAAAGTATCTTCTGGAAGCCATCTCAGAGAGACAATATATCAGTTCAGTTACAAGACTATGCACTGACAACACACGGATACTCGTCCATGGAACCTAAACCAACCAGTTCAACAGGCAGGAACTCTAATTCTAGTTATGGTACTGATGTTCATAACAGAAAACGAAGGTGTATCTGTTCTTCATTCAGTGGCTAAAATTGTATTCTATTACAACATCAGGTCCAATCGAGCATTGCAAACTTTGATACTAGCTTCCAACACAATCATTGTTCAGAGTTCAAACCTCGCAATTTTGAATACCAGTAATTAAAGTGAGCGCAGATGTTTCAACTAGAACAAACATCACCGGAAAAAAAAACTAGAACAAACCTCATTACTGTACTCCAACTAAATCCAGCACAAATGAACAGACCAATTTTAAATTGGCACGGTGGAACCGCAATTCATGGACGCAGGAGGCCGTACCTGCATGTTGGTCATGTCCATGACGCGCCAACGCATCTGAGGGCGCACACGGGCGTGCCGGCGGAGCATGTCGGCCACGATGACACGGGAGAAGTCGACGTTGGTGATGCGGCGGAACCCCAGGTCGTACAGCTGTTCCGAGAGCGACGAGCTCCCACACCCCGGGACAAGGATCTCCGTCCCCTCTTCCCCAAGGAGGAGCGACAGGAGCGGGGCCTTGATTTGCGGCCACTCCGCGTACCACTCGAAGCTGTCGCCATCGCCGCGGAGGGCAAAGAACTTGTCCCAGTTCTCCCGCGAAGTAAAGTCGAGCAGCGCGTCGTGGAGCGCCGGCGTGGTAGCCATGGGGTGGCTGCGCGAGCAGCAGACTCAAACCCTAGCTACGAGAGCAGGGGTTTAGAAGTGGTTGGAGAAACGGCGAGGTTTTCTCGGTTGGGAGCGAGGACGCCAACGCTTCGACCTCCGAGGGGGGAATTTGATCATTCGCGCATTGCGCCACTTATTTTGCCTCTAATCATCTATCTACTATCTACGGAGTATCTATCTACTACTCCGACATGGAGTATCTACTGTCTATGTACTATCTATCTACTATCACTGTAAATACTATCTATCTACTACCACTGTAAAAGGAAGAGAGGGACCAGATCCAAACAATCACATCCATCCACCATCAAAATCTAATGACCCTTAATCCTTCTATGTTTAACGCTACCAACCACGCATTAAGCCACAATCGATCGATCGCTAATCTGCCCCGCAGTAAAAAAAGAAAGAAAACCGCCCGCACGACCTCCTCCTCCTCCCGCGCCGTTCGCCTCCCGCAGCCGCGCCCTTCGCCGCAGCCGAGGCAGACGAGCCCCATGTAGGGGAGGTCCCTCCAGGGACGGTGCAGTCGGCGAGCGCTGCGTAGGCGTCGGCGAGGACGTGGACGAGGGAGGTGGCCCTGTTGTGTGCGACGGGAAGGCAGATGCCGACGGCGCTGGCGACGAGTATTGATGCCGACGGCGCTTGACGGCCCCGCCCCGCCTCTCCCAGCCGCCGCCGTCGCCGACGACGGAGGGCTCCGGCTTGGCGCCCCAGGACACGGCCTGGGTGACCGGCGGCGCCGGGTGCGCCCAGAAGGAGCAGGTGCCGTTGCCTCCCCGGCCATCGCCGCCCGGCACGCGGGGGCGGCGCCGGGGACTGTCGAGTCGCCGCGGCCGCCCCGCTTGGAGAAGCCGCATGGTAGTCGCTGCGCCGTGCTCATCTGATGCCTGGACGACAAGGAGCAGCCTGCCAACATCCCTGAGACAGGCGTCACCAGCGGATGCAACAGTGCAACGTAACTCCTCCTCTGAACTCTGCTCTTCTTCCTCCTGTGCTTTGCTGATCACACTCACTCTCTAATCTCTCTCTGATATGTGGGTACAACTTGAGCTTCAGTGAGGTGTAGTGTATGAATGGATGGATGGATGAATGTGGAAGTAAAAACAGGGGAATGTTGGCGTTCTTGGAAAGAATTTGTCAGTCCAAAGAAAAAACGAGAGAAGAAAAGAAACTGAAAAAGGAATGTAATATGTTTGTGTATCTGCTGTATATGCAGGAAAGAATTCAGTGGTGGTGTTTGGACTCTGCAGAAATGCTGCTTAGTACAAAAGAATCAACGAATCTTGTGCGGGAACGCGGCGGCGCTGGGCACAAGAAACGCTGTCTTGAACTGCGTCGCCACAGCCACGTCGCGGCAGACCCCTCCGTCTCCGTGCCCGGGCGCTCTCCCCCGCTCCAGCGCCGCAATCCGGGCCGAATCAGCACCTTCCTCCGTCGTCGATCTGCGGCCTCTTCATGCTTCATCCCCGTGGTGTGCTCGACATGCCGCCTTGACACGCTGCACTGGTATGTGTCCGACAGCGCCATAAAATTTCATAGTAATATTCAGCTTTGTCCATGTTGCAATGACAATTAACTGTATATATAACTCTTCCCGTGTTCAATACCCATGGGCGATGGCTGCTATCTCCTTTTTGTTTTGGGAAAGGACCTCAGATCAATTAAACGTCCAGCCAGAGATACAAGGCACCCCACACAGTGTGAATGATTTACTCAAGTTCTAAGCTATCCAAGGCGTTGGATTTTTTCTGGACATGGTTCAGAACGAAGACTGTATTGACATATAGTAATTGCAAAGCTTACATCACATAATGATATAAGTAAGAAATGATACTCAATGTATTGGAACACTGATGTTGGTTTTAGATATGGAGTAAGAAGTTTCCCAGGAAGAATCACTTTTCTGAACCATGCACATTTTCTCACATTATGCCAGTTAGAAGGAAGAGAATTAAGAACATTAACACATATCTTTGGTGAATATCGTTATACTATGTCCAATGATATACCATGTATACATATGTAAAAGGTTAAAAGTGACAAATATCTACCAAAAGAAACCATGCCCAGGAGCTAGATAGATTCTGGCCAAATAGATTTTGAAGAAGGGAGTTGGAACTTTGCAGTTGATTTTCTACATCAAATTTGGTAGCCTGGAGATTCAGAAGGAGTAGGCACAAGGAGGCGGACGGGGGTAGTAAATTTACTATGTGTTAGTTGTTAAATATAAGCTACAGGTCCAAATGTTGATGCTCCTGCTTACAAGTCGTATGAAATGTTTTTTCAAATGCTTTATGATGTTTTTGTTTAGTTGCCACTGAAGTACATAATTTTATTTTCTCTTTTTTCTCATAGTGCCTAGCGTTCTGATGGGATATGGGAAGAGATGGGTGAATGACCTATAGGATTTAGGGTTTTTATCATTTATGCCACTAGTTGTGTCCCACTACTCAGTTCTGCCATTAGAAGTTACAACTACTCAAAAATGCCATGGATTTGTGAGATGCTTGCTCAAAAATGCCATTAGATATCTCAAAAATGTCATCGTTCCGTTAGATGTTTGCTCAAAAATGCCATTAGACATTGTTATTTTCACGTCAAACCCGTTGACCATGTTATATGACAAAAGTAAGCCTAGACCCACATGTCAGTTCTCTCTATCTCACAATGATAAGTGTGGCCCCACTTGTCAGGAGTAACCAAGCAAATAATTTTACAGGAAAATAAGAACGCTGTTGGGAACAAGTGGGCCCCACACTTCATTGTAGTGAGATAGAGGGAGAGCTGGCATGTTGGTTCATAGGTATTTATGTCATTATAACATGGCAAAAGAGATTTCAATCACAATAATGGTGTCCAGTGGCATTTTTGAGCATGTGTGTAATGAAGCGATGGCATTTTTGAGCAGTTGAAATTCCTAGTGGTAAAACTGAGTAGTGGGACACAACCGGTGGCATAAATGATAAAAACCCGAGGATTTAATAGCCCGTGCTCCCTTGCTGTCTGCCTGCAACACAAGCTCGTGCTCTACTACAGGGAGGCTGCGGTCATACGAGGACATCATCAAGATCTTCGATCGGTGCAACTGACTGATTGATGTTGCTGTTTGGATGGCCTGTAGTTTGAGTCATTCTGGGTTTTCTACTGTTATACCTCGCATCTAGAAGATGTTTGGTGGGTTTCATAATCGTAAGGTCAAATGTCATTATAGAAATTGAGTGCTATTACCATGCATGTGACTGTTCTGTTTGAAGTCAAACTCTGTTAGTTATGTGATGCTTCCAAATTGAATAAGTAGAAGTGCACATCTGACATATATCTCAAATTAATGTTTATAGAAATAATGAGTTAATTTTATGAACACCGATGGGCAAACGTTTTATCTTTATTTGATGATCCAGAGAGAGGTCAACTTCCATTTTTACTGTCATTAACCTTTTATTGCCATCTTGATAAGCACATGGTGAATTATGTACTAAGTGTATATTTCTTGCTTGTTATAAGGTCTCAGATCAATGTTGATGCTCCTGCTTCTCCTTTTATTTCTCATATATTAGAAGCTGCTGGAAACATTTGTAGTTTCCCTGGCATGTTTAGCATGTAGTTATTTCCCTTATTTAAATGCAGATGAAAAATAATAATCTAGATGCATCTATTCTCTTTTTGGACCAGGGGAGTGTTCCCCGTTTGAATAATGAATACCTAGAGTGGCAGTATTGCTAACGGTGAAATGCATTTAAAATATCTGTAGGTTGTACCAGCTTGAAGAAATATTCTGACTGAAAATATCTGCATAGGTTATACGGGCCAGAGTATCCATTGTCGACGCCACCTTCGCTGCTGTACCCATATTTGGGGCCAACCAAACTGTGTAGCCGTCTGTCATCCTGGAGGTCTCAAGACGAGGTCGTGCCCAAGAAGCTCCGGTGTCAGGATAGAACGGTAATACATGCCTGTGCTTTAAATATATGTTTAAACCATAAAATTGATTTGTTCCTTTCAATGGTATGTCGACATGCATTTCCATGTATATGCACTACATGTTGCTATCAAATGACTCACTTCTAATGCATTGCTTCTTAGCTGAATATATGTTTTTTATTGTACTTTTTTCTTTAGAAACTACTGTTCTCAAGTGGAGAGTGGAGACACGATTGTAAAGGTCATCCCTTGTAATCTCAACTGAAATAATCGGATGTCTAGCTGATGTTGGCATACATGGAAATTCATCTTGTCTTTTATTGGTTAACTCCCAATAGGCTTCACCAAATTATTTTAAATTTTTCTTTTATACATCAACTAGATGCTTGTAATTATATTTAATTGGCAACATCATGTAAAACCTGTGTACAAGAAAAATCTTGGAAAACTCAGGTGGCAGTTAGCTATGAAGCATATCCATTTTATTACAACTTGCTTATGATGTACTATACTTGTCCAACACAAAACTCAAACTCACAACACAGGTACCTAAATCATACTTGTAAATCAACATCAGAAAAGGAAAGGAAAAAAAGTTGGTTCCAATGAACTGGTCGAGCAGCCCACGCAGCTTGCAGCTATTTCTTTGGGTACAGTTTCATGCTTCATCAGGATAGAGGGAGGCATCAGCATGCACCAAGTCTATGTCATCTTTCCCAAGCCAGGCACACATGAAGTCTCGTCTTTTTTTTTGAAACGATGTCTCATCTTGTTGATGCACGTGAATTTCATGTGCATGCTTACTAGTTTCTAAAAAAAAACTTCTACTCCCTCCGTCCCCAAATATAATTCTTTTTAAAGATTTCAACAAGGGACTACATATGGAGCAAAATGAGTGAATCTACACTCTAAAATATATCTATATAAATTCATATATTGTAGTCCATTTGAAACCTCTAAAAAGACTTATATTTAGGAATGAAGGGAGTAGATTTGCTACTATCTCTATCTCTTATATACTTATATATACTCCCTTCTGTCCATAATAATTGTCATGGTTTTAACCTTTTTTATAATAAGCAGACTTTATATTTTTCAAATTATGGTCATATCGTGTACAATGAGGTGAGAAATAAAATCAGGGATTGAAGATGTCCAAAATCTGGAAAATCTAGTGCTAACAGAGTTTTTTGCTAAGTCATGTACAACTTCGTTCGCCTCTCGGCAACGATGTTGGTAAGAGATTTTTGCAAAGTCCATACTTAGTTGCTTACTCTCCATGATAATCACCACATCCAGTCCAACATATGCATCAGGTTCAATCACAGCATCAACAACAAAGGAACAATCTGACTCGAAAACCATACTAATACACCCAATAGTTGCTACCAGGTATAAGCCATTCCTAATAGCAATAATTTTTGCTGAATCCACGGTACTCACTTGGGGTAGAAACCATGTTGTCGCTGCTATAAAATTACCCCGATCATCCCGAACAACAGCTCCAGTAGCACCCGACAAAGTTTCAGACTGAAATGAGGCATCAACATTGATTTTTTACAATCCCATGGCTTGGCTTCTTCCACGTGTAATCACTCTTTCTGGCTGGTTGTTTAGGGGCCAGAGGTATAACATAATTTGTTGCTAGTGCCTTAATTGATATCGCGGATCTCTCAGATGACCCTATCATTTGCCCTTTCACAAATTGTTGGCGCTACCACCATAAGTACCAGACTGCAATTACAACTAGCTCCGTTCTAAGCAGCTCATCCGAGAATGAATTCAATCTTGCCAAAATTTCCATAGTGATTGAGCCTGAACGATCTTCCATCACCACTTATTGTGTAATCTCAGACAAGCCCAAGTCAGACCAAACGTTGATAGAGGCAAAGGGTGTCCCGACCTTTCGATGAGATGATAGCTATCGATTTGGTGGAGTCGACTTTGACGATCCGACTACAAACGTGCACGACGTTGCGCCTTAGCAATCGCTAAACCAATCTCCCGAGGTTACTGACGATGCTGAAAGCACGATCAGCCTGACCACGAAGGTCTATTCCTGCACGCAATCGAAGAATAAGCAAGAATATGATAATGCAATCTGAATATTGCGAATATAGATGAAGTATTGATAAAGGTGGGGATCCATAAGCGATCTTGGTCTGGTCGTTGGACACAAACGAAGTACACGAAGTTGCAATGGCTAACTTTTAACTAAACAAATCCCAAGAAAAAAGCTACTAGATGGATCTACTTATATAGGAGCAAAGGGTGGCGGCCAATAAGGTGGGAGGACGTCCCAAGGCAGCCTAAAACTAACCCTAGGTCGTACAAGGCTCATGGGCCCAAGTGGAGGTGATGCAACACCTTTGGACTTGTAGTTTGACTCGGATTCTGCTGCAGCGTCAGATTGTTTCATCGATGACTCAACGCTCCGGACGAATTTGAAGGTGAATCCAATTGGGTTGGAAAGAGCACGAAATCTACTTTTCAACAAAAAAAGAATCACCCAATTCGGAGTTCGTATGAAAGAGTTCTTGCCGTTTTGAGTCAGGTATGTCTGTGCAGTCCGAATCTGAGTCCAAAACGTGAGAGACTTGGACTCTATCTTCTCTTGGCCCAAAAGTGACGTGAGAGGACTTTTTGAACAACACCTAAACTTCTCTTTTCCCCTTATCTTCATATGTGGATTGTACAAATGTCTCATACACCTGCAATTAGACATGGCACAAAAGTCTGTGAAGTATTTTTGTTCTGGATGACATAAATAAATTATTGCATAGTTTGCATTAGAAATCACCTCACAAATATACATATATGTAATATTTTTGGTCGTGTCCAAGGTAGTCATGTCCTCATCATCCTCCCCTTCTTGAAAACAAAGCCGTCCTCGGCGTTGCTTAATCTGAAATGTGGCTAACAAAAGAGACAAGGTGTACATGTTGTATATGTATATGTCATCCATTTTTACTTCCCTTGGTTTTTGCACATATGACACATGTATACATGAGTAACCTTCATAGTTCATAAAATCTAAAGCCAAAATATTATCACAAGAAGTAGAAGGCATGAAAATATTGCAACTCAGTTTGCACATATAAGTGAAGCCCTTATTCATTTCAAAAGGTTGACAATGTTCATCATTAAACCATCCCAACATTGGTGAATAAACCTTACTTGCATCAAATTTACATGCTACAACATGCTTAAATAAGAAAACATGCAATAAGTCATTTGACACAGAATCATCACCAAGATTAGAGGTCATATCAAAATGATTAAACATTGGCATAATTATTTTCAAACGTATTTGATCCAAATCTGATTTATTCTCTGATTCACATGGTTCTTTCATATTAATAGTTAATTCAATGGGTCCAGTCGAAATTGTTGATCTTTTAGTTGTTTGGTCACATGGCAAAGTCAAATTATCAACATAGTCCTCTAAAATAGGTGGTGTGATCAAAGTAGTGGGTATCTGATCAGATGGTGTATTTAAATTGACAAGGCATTCCTCATTCTCATGTAGAGGTGGAAGATCAGTACCTTTGTCATTACCTCTTATGATCAACTCAGCTGATGTAGCCACTCTTGAGGGTGATGTGTCACATGGTGGAGGTGATGTAGTCCTCACAACAACGGATGTGGTTGTCATAGTACAACTAGTAGTTGAAGGAACAATCGTATCAACTCTTGGAATGTGCACCGTGTGCTTATTCTCCTTATGGGCAACACGTCGTTTTATTTCCTATTCAGCTTTGCAAGCAAGACGAAACAAATGGTCCATAGGATAACACTCTTCATGAATTAGTATCTCCTGAATATCACGGCTTAATCCTCCCCAAAATCTATCCATTAAATCTTCTTCACTTTCTTCTAAAAAGGTATGCAACAAGGCAGTTTGTAAATCATCATAATATTTTGTTACGGTGTCACTACCTTGTTTTAAATGTTCTAGTTTTTTAATCATGCCACGAGTATAATAAACATCGACGAATCTATCTCTCATGAGAAGTTTTAAATCATCCCAAGTAGTAGGTATATAATCAGGGTATAATAGACAATGTTCGCTTCACCAAACTAAAGCAAAGCTACTGAACGTACTAACCGCAGATTTAACTTTTCTACGCTCATCAAAATTATGAGAAGCAAATATAGCATTTATTTTGTACTCCCATTCAATATATAAATCAGGCCTAAAACGACCAGTAAATGGTGGCATGGAAACATTAACCTGATTATGTGCATTCTGATGTTGTTGCTCCTCTTGTGACGGTTGTTGTATTTTCTTAGGTGGTGGCAAATCTCCCACGATCGATGAAGCCCAAGAACTAACAACTCCGGAACCTGCCATGATTAGTAGAAACAAAAAAAAATCGAGAATAATGTTCCTATGAACTACTAGGATGTGGTGGTAAAACGCTCACAGTAAAGCAAATATCAATATCTTACAAGTTCTTACCATGCAGCAGGTGGTAACGGGCAACCAGCGGTGTCAAATAACTCCGAAGATTGAGTAAAGCGATTGCCAGGCGAATGTACGTATACACGGTGTAAAAATATGTGGAACTGGGTTGGCTATATATGGTAGCAAAAGATTAGCAATAATCAATTCAGAGATGCAATGTTGAATAAACGCTGAACGACGGTACTGTGCTGGTCCTAGGCTAGACCGGACTAGAGACACGAGCCTAGAACACTAATGAGGTCACGGCGTAGCACAACTAGTATCAATAAATAATATGAAGTAGCTCTGGACAGCAAGATAAAAATGAAGATCACAATAGCAGTAAAGATAATGATGTGAAACAACTGCCAAGCAGGATATACCAACAACTTTCTCTCCAACTTTCCTCCGGAAAATTTTGTGCCAATTTTCTAATATTTTTTCTCAAGAATGGCACTGACTCAAGCTTTCAAACGCAAAAAGAATCACTCAATTCCGGGTTGATATGAGGAGTAAAAAAAATTCTAAAACTGGCCTGAAAAACAGGAACAACCTGTGTTCGCGAACTTCGGAGGGCAAAAAGACCTATTTAGAAGCCGATTTTGAGGTGTCAAATATTGAACTAACTTCTGCAACTATTTAGATGCGGCTCGTCGCTAGCTTTAATTTGAGTACTCACGGAGCCAAAACGGACTTTGTATAAGGAAGATATGCCTGTTTTACTGAACAATGCACAAAACAGATTCCAATCCGAATTCAGCTACGAGATTGACTCTAGATAGATCCGAATTTTGTTTTTTTTTCTTCTCTCTTTTTTTTCTCACACTTTTTCTTTTCTTTTTCTTTCTCTCTTTTTTTCTCTGACTTTTTTTTTTACCTTTTTTCTCTCTCTTTTTTTTCTCTGTCTTTTTTGTTCTCTCTCCCTCTTTTCAAACAAACTAGATAAGATGCAGATTGGATCAAGCAAAGATGTGAACGACCTCAACTATGATTATGACAATGAACGGTGGGTAGCACGTGGTGGAAATTGATGGATGGGATGGTGGATAGCGGAAGGAATAATGATGCAGCGGTGGCGTGACTAATGTGAACAGAACTCGAAACTCTAAACGAACTAGACACTAAGACCAGCAACTCGACACGACGATGCAACCGATAATTCAACTATACAAGCACTGAAAAGAAAATTGCGAAGGCTCAGACTGGCTTGGACAAAGGATGAATAGATCTAACTTTTTTTTGTGGCTTTTTCTTTGGACAATAGGTAAGAAAATAAATCTAATCTAGGGATAACTGGAAATTCTCACTGAGCAACCTGAAAACTGATACCACTTGATAGAGGCAAAGGGTGTCCCGATCTTTCGATGAGATGATAGCTATCGATTTGGTGGATTTGACTTTGACGATCCGACTACAAACGTGCACGATGTTGCGCCTTAGCAATCGCTAAACCAATCTCCCGAGGTTACTGACGATGCTGAAAGCACGATCAGCCTGACCACGAAGGTCTATTCCTGCACGCAATCGAAGAACAAGCAAGAATATGATAATACAATCTGAATATTGCGAATATAGATGAAGTATTGATAAAGGTGGGGATCCGTAAGCGGTCTTGGTCTGGTCATTGGACACAAACGAAGTACACGAAGTTGCCATGGCTAACTTTTAACTAAACAAATCCCAAGGAAAAAGCTACTAGATGGATCTACTTATATAGGAGCAAAAGGTGGTGGTCAAGGAGGTGGGAGGACGTCCCAAGGCAGCCTAAAACTAACCCTAGGTCGTACAAGGCTCATGGGCCCAAGTGGAGGTGATGCAACACCTTTGGACTTGTAGTTTGACTCGGATTCTGCTGTAGCGTCAGATTGTTTCGTCGATAACTCAACGCTCCGGACGAATTTGAAGGTAAATCCAATTGGGTTGGAAAGAACACGAAATCTACTTTTCAACAAAAAAAGAATCACCCAATTCGGAGTTCGTATGAAAGAGTTCTTGCCGTTTTGAGTCAGGTATGTCTGTGCAGTCCGAATCTGAGTCCAAAACGTGAGAGACTTGGACTCTATCTTCTCTTGGCCCAAAAGTGACGTGAGAGGACTTTTTAAACAACACCTAAACTTCTCTTTTCCCCTTATCTTCATATGTGGATTGTACAAATGTCTCATAACCTGCAATTAGACATGGCACAAAAGTCTGTGAAGTATTTTTGTTCTGGATGACATAAATAAATTATTGCATAGTTTGCATTAGAAATCACCTCACAAATATACATATATGTAATATTTTTGGTCGTATCCTAGGTAGTCATGTCCTCATCAAACATCTTCCAAGTAAACAAACAGTGTTGAACATCCTCACATCCGACCAAGCAAATCGGACATTGGGCTGAGCATGGGATATGGCGTCCCGCTAGAGTTCCATGACAGGGGAGGGTACCCCAAAGAACCTTCCAGACAAAGTGTTTAACCTTTCCTGGGACTCTCAACTGCCAAATCTCCTTTAAAATCATATTAATGTGAGTATTTCCCTGCCCACCAGACCTCATAAGACGACCTCCATATTGATGATCAAATTCTCTATGGTACACCGACGAACTGAAAAAGATCTTGAGCGAGTATAATTCCAGGCGATAAAGTCTTCAATGAGTTGAACATTAAGCGAAATTTGCAGAATATGTTGAACATCAACTGGAGAGAAAACATCACGTATGAGTAGTTCATCCCATTGCCCTGAGTGTGGATCGATCAGTTATTCAACTTTTGCCGGCATAGTTGCACCCCTTGATGTAATAATCTTCCTGGTTGCGCTTAAAGGGATCCAAGGATCTTGCCAGATTTTTACTTGTGAACATGTCCCCACTCGCCATATAGATCCCCTTTTGAAAGTTTGGATACTCGCAACAATACTTTGCCTAGTGTATGATGGTTGCTTCTTTGGTCCAACTTGCAAAGTATTTCCATTTGGATAGTATTTAGCACTCAACACACATGCACATAAAGAGTCTGGGTTTTGGAGTAGTCGCCAACACTGCTTTGTTAACATAGCAAGATTGAAACTGTGAAGGTCTCTAAACCCCATGCCCCCTTTCTTCTTCGGAATGCACATCTTCGACCATGCAAACCAATGCATTTTCTTCTTATCCTCATTATATCCCCACCAAAAGCTCGACATTTCATCAGTAATCGCCTTGCAAAATCCTTTAGGTAGCTTAAACACTGACATGGCATAAAAAGGAATTGCCTGGGCTACTGATTTTAATAAAATCTCCGTACCCTGCATAGAGAGAGTTTTTTCCTTCCATCCCTTCAGGCCTTGATCTATCAATGAGTTGTTGGAAACAGTCACTCTTGTCAACCCCAACCATTGTTGGAAGCCCTAAATATTTACCTGAAAGAGCTTCTGTTAGAATTTCAAGTTTCCTGCACACTTATTCCCTCACAATGACACTAGTATTAGGACTAAAATAAATGCTTGATTTAGCAGTACTCACAAGTTGTCCACAACCACTGCAGTAAGTGTCCAGAACAAAGTGTCTGCATTATGTGTGTTTGCCTTCATAAGAATTAGCGAGTCATCTCAAATAGGAGGTGTGAAATTGATGGAGCATTCCTACAGACACATATACCTTCAAGACCTCCCACTTCTTCCTCATGAGCAAGGAGGGTAGAGAGGCCTCCCAAACACAACAAAAAAGATACGAGAATAGGGGCCCCCCTGTCTCAGATCTCTCGTGGGTAGAAATTCCTCGGTCTCCGAATCATTAAATCGAACTTTGTAGCTAACTAAGGACACACATTCCATAAGCAACTCTGCCCATTGAGCATGAAATCCCATCTTTAGCATCATCTTTTCCAAAAAACACTCAACATGATCATATGCTTTGTGCATATCTAGTTTCACGGCACAATAGCCATTAGAACCATGTGTCTTCTTTATTGCATGGAAACACTCATAGGCCACCAAGACATTGTCCGTAATAAGCCTCCCAGTTACAAAAGCACTCTGTGTTGGTGATATGATATCAGGCAAAGTTTGCTTCAGTCTGTAGCTAGCATCTTGGAAATAATTTTATAGACAACACTACATAGAGTAATGGGCATGTAATGAGTGATTACCTTCAGGCTTTCAACCTTTGGTATCAACACCGTGTGGGTTGAATTCCAACCCTCGAGTATTTTCCTTTTATTTGTTGCATCAAGCACTTCATCTGCTAGCTCATCCCCTACAATGTGCCAGAACCTCTTGAAAAAAATTTGCATGCAGAACGTCAGGACCAAGGGCCTTCATATCCTTAATTTGGAAAAAGAGCTTTTCGGACCTCATCTCTAGCATACGGTGCAATAAGTAGTTCATTAATGTCATTAGTCACCGACGATTTTGTTGGAAATATGCCCTAGAGGCAATAATATTATATTATTATATTTCCATTTTCATAATTAAGAGTTTATATTTCATGCTATAACTGCTATGATCCTGGAATATGTGATTCAGTGGAAAACTCATATGCATGTGTGAAATGATAAACGGTAAAGAATAGATTCCTAGTCTTGCCTCTAAGACTGGCTCAAGTGTTGTTGATGATGATGTTTTCCGGATCTTAGGATATCGTTAAGTGTAGCGATAGTCCAAAAACAACATTGAGAGTATGACGTTAGAAGAACGATCATATTGAATCGACACAAACTTGTTTGTTATGCATTGAGATAATATCGTCAGAAATCAATTGTTATAACACGGAGTGTTAGCATTTGTTTTAGTTCCTCAGACCATGAGAATATTGTAATCACTTCCCACCATACGGTGGACTTTGGGATTTGTCAAACGTCATCTGTAACTAGGTGATCATAACGACAACTTACATGATCATCGGAAAGTTTGGCAAGGGACTAGATAGCTCGAAAGTGGGGTTTGCTCCTCCGACGATGGAGAGATATTCTTAGGGCCCTCTCAGTGTGACGACATCCAACATTGTCTGGCCAGACACAGGTGACTATGTCACGGGGATGCCAGAACATTTGAACGAGAAAGAAGAACAAAACCGATAACGTGAAGAACGATATAGTGAGCATCTGCATGACTCAGGGGATACTGATCATCTCGGTTTTGTAAAGTATCATGAAGCAAAGGAAACGTCACATGATAACCAAAAGTTCACTTGAATGTCATTTGTGTAATCATAGGGATCGATATGGACGTCGACGATTCCGCTATCGGTCATTGAACGAAGGGGTTTTGTTCATGTCTATGATTTACCAAACCTACGGGGTCACAAGCTTAAGGTAATCATGATCTGCTAAGTGTTAGTAGGATGAGAGTATCGAGGATTTATTTGTGGAATTGTTTCATTAATATTCAGAATAGTTTCAAGAGGAAGCCGAAGCGTTTTGAGGTCACCAGAAGGGTTTCGGAGTTTATCGGGCAATACCGGATATTCCCGATAAATAATATATAGGTGGAAATTGTTTCTAGAGATGTTAAATTAATAATAAAATGCTCTATTAATTGTTAGATGGCTTTTATATTTAATTTAATATCAACGGGTCTTAAAAGGCCTAGAGGTGGAGGGCAACTTGGGCCTTAGTGGCCCAAGTGGAGGTGGCGCCCCCCCCCTTCCCAAGGGGGAGGCCGAATTGGACTAGGGGAGGAGTACAACTCCTCCCCCTTGGCCCGCGCCCTAAGGAGGGGTTTTCCCTTCTTGGTGGCATCCCCTCTCTTGTCCTCTAACCTATATATACATGAGGCATTAGCGCTTTTCTACATACAAGTTTTGGAGTCTCCTCTAGTTCCTCTAGTTATAGTTCTCTTGATCAATTAGAGCTTGACCTAGATCCTTTAATCCTCATAATTAGAAGTCCGGTGTGGTTTCAATCTCCTTCCTCTAATTCTTCGGTGACGATTAGCTCTGGACGGTGAACGGCTGCCGGATTGTGAAGACTGTATGCTTGCAACCAAGTAGAGAGGTCGTGCTTTCGGTCTTCCATTCGAGGGATCACTCGAGGGCGATTCAAGGGATCATCATCAATGGTACAAGGGACTCCAAGTACGATCTACACCAACTTGTCTACTTCTGCTGCACTCCGGAGTCGGTAACGATCGTGATCCAAACCTTATATGTATCTTCATATTGTTCCTGGGTGATTGTAGGGCGATTTTTTTGTTTTCTACTATGTTTCGATCTAGATCACATGTGGATGCGAGGGTTTGATGTTCTTGTTATGCTTCCCTCAAGTGTTGCTTCAGTTCAGTTCATTGACGTCATGATGTAGCTTTGTACAAAGTTCTGACAATCGATCGGCTCTGGCTGTTGATGATCTGCTAACAGTTCTTTGGGCTTCATCATAGTCATGAATAGTGAACCTTCACGTACACAAGAGGGCGATGAAGATGAACGATCTTCTAGGGGGTCACCCGTATTTGACAAAGTTTAGTGTGGGGGAAGAGATTTTTTATTAAGTCTCTTCTCTCACACACCCCGAAAGTTAATCTAGCAACAAGGATTATCACCTTGATGGTGTGCGTAGGTAGCTAGTGTTATCCAGAAACCCTAGAAGCCACGTAATTAAAAAAATCCAACCCGATTAGAGGACGTCTAACTTGGTTTTGCAGGTTTGCGTATGATGTGGTATAGCCTTCGTCATGATAATGATTTTATGTATGAGATGGTTATATGTTGTAATGTTAAGTGGCCTGCGCGTCACCGCATAATGCCTGGAGTCATGAGATTGCCACTTTAATGTAATAGTAGTAGAGATAGCCTACAGGTTACACGTGATGGTGGCAAGTGTACACAAAGAATACCTGCGTGGAGAAGGTGTACTAGGCACAAGAGGAGGTGCTGAAATTTTCGTGCCATGGCAGCATTTTCTGAAATTTGTGTCGCGGCAAATATTTTGAAATGGTCGCCACGACAACGTTTTCTGAAATTGCTGACACGGTAGCGTTTTTTGAAACGGGTGCCACGGCAATGATTTTTCTACCGCCATGGCAGCGTTTCAACTAAAGATTCAAGTGGGCCGTGAAGACTTCCTGGCGCTCAGGGCTATACCATATCATGATATTATGAATTGCATGAGATGTTTATCCCTTTGTTGTTTGCACCCTTTGATTGCGCAATAGTCAATTATTAGGGTGATCTCTCACAATAAATATCAAGTTGAAATGTGCTCTTCCTAGTGTTGCAACTGTCTATAGCACGTAGGGTTCCGAAGAGCGTCATGTCCACATGAGTACAAATGGGATGTGAGGTGTAAGAGGGATATGGTCAGACCATGCATGCAGATAGCACTCGGTTGTCTTGAAGTTCTAGCAGAATCGTTCTAAGCTGGGAGCACGAAGCAATGAAAGATGAACAAGAGTCATACGGAGATATGATCGACAAAAGTTTGCATACCGGTCGAAATTCTCGTTATCAGTGATGTCCACATGAATGGTTGAGAATAATATCAGGGTCTTGAATCACTCACTATCAATTATGAGAGATATTGATTTGAATGAGAGTGCACTTCATATTAAAAATTGTTTAAACACTAGTGAAATTAATTATGAAAATGTGTAAAGTGAATTTGTATTTATCGTTGTAGATCAATGGTTCGCAGTATGTTCAACTTAGCCCCTATGTTAGAGAAAGAATAATTGGCTGCTAGCGGTGGAAACTACGTGGATTGGATCCGAAACCTGAGATTTGTTCTCAGGAGTGCTAAGAAGGAGTATGTGCTGGATCGGCCCCTGGGTGATCCTCCTGCAAAGGATGAATCAGAAGAAGTTGTAGATGCTTCCACTGCTCGTAGTGATGACTATGAAGCAGTCCAGCGCCTCATGTTGACTTGCATGGATCCTGAACTACAGGAACGTTTTGAACGTTCTACTACTCAATTTATAATTGGATCACTGGAAGTTCTGTACAAGAAGGAGGCAAGCACTGAACATTTTGAAATAACCAAGGCCTTGATTGAATGCAAGATGGCAGAAGGTTCCTCAATGAGTGAGCATATAGTGAAGCTTGTTGTCTATGTTGATAGACTAACTTCTTTGGAATTTGGAATTCCTCCAACACTCGATACAGATATTGTGCTTGCTTCACCCCCCCATCTTACGATGGTTTTATCATGAATTACAACATGAATGGGATGGAGAAAAGTGCAAACGATTTGTTCGCTATGCTAAAGACTGCAAAAACTGGGATCTAGAAGAACAAACAAGTGTTGATGGCACCGGTTTCAAGAAGAAGGGCAAGTCCAAGAAGAAGCCTAGTGGTGCCGGTAAGACCGTCTCTCAAAAGAAGAACAAGGGCGGAGCCACTAAGGAGACTGAATGTTTATACGACAAGCAGAAGGGACACTGGAAACGCAACTGCAAGAAGTACTTGGCGGATAAGAAGAACGCTTCTTCCGGTAAAGGTATAAAAGTTATTCAAAGTTAATGTTAGTCTACTTGTTGATTTACTGTATGTCATGAGTATTTGATACTGATCGGTTGCTTGCAAACCGATGTAGGGACTACAGAAAGCTCGCAAGTTGAGAAGAAAATGAAGTCGTGATGCAAATCAGGAATGGTGATGGGATCGCTACTCAAGACCGTTGAAGTCATGCCTTTAGTTTATCTTCAAGATTTATCTTAGGATCGAATAATACTTATTTTGTTTTGGAGTTGTGTAAAACAATATGTTTTGGGTTATGCGACGGATATTCTTATAAGTTTTAAACAAAGGTTTTTCAAGTTGTTATAATAATATGTTTTGGATTTACCTCTATTATTGATGGTTTATTCGTGAAATCTTGAATTGTGAAATTTATAATATTAATGCTAAACATCTTGAAGAAGACTGATAAGCACCACTTAAATGTGGCACTGCTTGGTTATATAAAAAAAATCTTCATATAGATGAAGTATTAGAATATTTTGATTTTGAATCAATTGACAAAATACATAGTGATGTATGAGGTCCGATGAGCATGCCACGGCGTGGTGGATAATTATGATTCATTAAATGATTTGAGTAAATATGATTTACTTAATGTAAATCTAAAATATTTGAAGTGTTCAAAGAAATTCAGAATGAAATATTTTGAAGAGTTCAAGAAATATAGAATGAAGATAAGAATCATTATGACAAAGGATAAAAGAATCTTCAATCATGAAGAGAATTATCTAAGTCATGAGTTTAGCAAAACATTCGAATAAGCATGGAATTATTTATTGTCGATCTACTTTTATTAAATTTGGGGATATGCATTTAAAACAACAACGTATACACTAAACAGAGCACCGCATTATAGTCTGGCAGGAAGATACCATAAGAGTTATGGAATACATGATCCAAACATGTGCTAAATTTGTAGGTTATCCCAAAGACATAATTGGGTATTCTTTCTACCAAAAGTTCAAGGACAATTTTTTTTGTCATAGAGAATGGACACTTTTTCGAGAAGGAGTTTTCTCGTTAAAGAAGTAAGTAGGAGAACAATACATCTTGATGAGATTAATAAATCTCTGGCAGAAGTAAGCAGGATTAACTAATCGAAGGATGTTCTAAAAGTTGTTCGCAGAACTAAGCCAGAAGTTACTACATCCGATGTAGAAACTCTAGTTAAAGCTTGTAACTATATAGCGTAGATCAGGAAAGGTTAATGAACTTCATGAATGATCTCATAATGAGATATTCATTATAGAAGAGGATGAACCCGCGCACTACCAGGAAGCGATGGCGGAGCCCAACTCAAAGGAATGGCTTATAACCATACACACCGGAATGGAGTTCATGAAAAATTAGGTTTGGAACTTGCTTGATCTTCAAGAGAGTATAGGGTTCATACACAACAATTAAGTTTGGAACTCGGTTGATCCTCCAGAGATGGAAAGGATGTATGAATGATACAACTAGAAAGTTTTATAAATCCTCAGGATACCGGATGGGTGTGCATACTTCAAAAGTCTATAAATAGTTTTGAAGTGAGGAGCTGGAATCAACGTTTGAATGAAATAGTCAAAAAGTTTAACTTTGTTAAAATTATGGAAAAACTTGTGTATATACGAGGTTTAGTGGGAGCTATATAACATTTCTAAATCTTATATGTGGATGACTTATTATAGATTGGAAATAATATAAAGGTTCTAAGCACAATAAATTTTAAGAGTACGTTTCCAATGAAAGAATGAAGCAAAGTAAATATTGGACATAAAGATCTATGGAGATAGATCAAAGCGTCTAATTGCATTAAGCTGAATTGGATTCATTGACAGGATTTTAAAGGATTTAAAATGGAGAATGCACTTTCTCTCAATGTCACATAACATGATGCTTAGGAGAAATCAATGTCCTATAGCAATTGCTGAGCATATATTCTCTTGAAATAGGCTTTCGCCCTGCTTTATAAATGAAAGATCGTGGATGTCGCCTAGAGGGGTGGGTGAATAGGCGCTTTAAAATAATTACAGTTTAGGCTTGAACAAATGCGGAATAAAACTAGCGTTTAATTTGTCAAGCACGAAACCTAAAACAACTAGGCTCACCTATGTGCACCAACAACTTATGCTAAGCAAGATAAACAACTAAGTGATAGCAAGATATATAAACATGAAACACTATGGCTATCACAAAGTAAAGTGCATAAGTAAAGGGCTCGGGTAGGAGATAACCGAGGCATGCGGAGACGACGATGTATCCCGAAGTTCACACCCTTGCGGATGCTAATCTCCATTTGGAGCGGTGTGGAGGCACAATGCTCCCCAAGAAGCCACTAGGGCCACCATAGTCTCCTCACGCCCTCGCACAATGCAAGATGCCATGATTCCACTAAGGGACCCTTGAGGGCGGTCACCGAACCCGTACAATTGGCAACCCTTGGGGCGGTCACCGAACCCATACACTTTGGCAACCCTTGGGGACGGTCATCGGAACCCGTACAAATTGCTCGGGGCGATCTCCATAACCTAATTGGAGACCCCGACGCTTTCCCGGAGCTTTACACCATAATGATTGAGCTTCGAGGAACCACCAACCGTCTAGGACGCCCAAGCACCCAAGAGGAACAAGCTCAAGGGTACCAAGCACCCAAGAGTAAAAACCTTCTCAAACTTCACTTCCACGTATCACCGTGGAGAACTCAAACCTATGCACCAAATGCAATGGCAAGGGCACACGGAGTGCCCAAGTCCTTCTCTCCCAAATCCAGCCACAACAACTAATGATATGGAGGAAAATGAGAGGAAGAACGAAGAAGAGAACACAAAGAACTCCAAGATCTACATCCAAGGGGTTCCCCTCACACAGAGGAGAAAGTGATTGGTGGAAACATAGATCTAGATCTCCTCTCTCTTTTCCCTCAAGAACTAGCAAGAATCATTGGAGGGATCGAGAGATAGCAAGCTCGAAGAAGGTCAACAATGGGGGAAGAACAGGAGCTCAAAAGATAGGGTCCAATGGGGGAAGAAGACCCCCTTTCATAGGTCCCCGTGAATCTGCCTGTTATGTGCAGAAAACTATAGGACCGGTACAACCGATGTAAGTACCGGTACAACCGGTCAAAGCAGAGAAAAAACCTACCTGTAGGAAAAGCACTAAGCGGTACAAGCGCCCGGGGCACCGGTAGTACCGGTTAAATAGGAACTAACCGGTACAACCGGCCCACAACCGCTCCACAACAGAACTCAGTCCGGTGGTAGAGCAGTATAGGGCCAGTACAACCATCAGGCCAATTCTGGAGTGGTACAACAGCCCCAAACACTGGTAGTACCGGTCAACCAGCACAACCGGTGTAAGAAGCGGTACAACCGGTCTAAGAAAAACATGTAAGCTCAAAACAGCCATAACTTTCGCATACGAGCTCCGAATTGAGCAAACTGAAGCTTGTTGGATAGAGGACAACAAGAGCTATCCAAAAGCGATTGGCTAAAATAAGAGCAAGCAATGAAGAATAAATGGCACTAGGATATGGAAGATGACCTTCCCAAGTCATATCCGGTAAAATCTCCAACACTGAAAACACAAATATGATGCATATGAAATCCGTTTTCGATGAACTTGAGCTTATCATCAAGATGACCATAAGCTCCAAATCTCACATAGAGAAAAACCTAACAAGAACCAAGAAAGATGATGCAAGGATGCAATGGTTTGAGCTCTCCATGAACGATATGATCAAGCTACTCACTCGAGAGCCCCCCTTGATAGTACGACAATCAATCCTATAACCCGGTCTCCCAACTACCACCATGAGACCAGTAAAATAGAAAACCTATCAAGGGCAAACCTTTGCCTTGAACAAAGTCCACTCGAGCTAGATGATGATGATCTTGACTTCCTCGAGTTGGACCACCTTTATTGATTGTGTTGGCTTGATGCAGACTAGTTGATTGCTCCCCCATACTCCACTATGGGCGAGCCATTCTTTGGCATATCTTCACCAGTCCATTGTCACCACAATGAATGGCAAGCTTCAAGCATGATCTCTTCGTGATGCTCCACTTGAACTTGCACACTGCAAACTTGATGACGATCACCACTTGATGTCATCCTCCATGGGTTGTATGAGATCTTACTTTTGATGCACACCCATGGAAGCAAACCTAACCCCACAAGGAACTCTCACATAGACCATGGGTTAGTACACAAAGCGTAATGGACAATGCTTACCATACCATGAGATCCCTCACGGTACATCTTCTACGCTTTGTGTGTTGATCAACATGAATCACTCTTTGACTTAGTCTTGATCAAACTTGAACCTTTCCAACTCTCTTCATTACGATGATGTCTTAAATGTAAACATGAATGTTCACACAATCTTCTTCTTCAAGACATGCTTGCAATAAGCTCAACTCTCACATGACCAATCTTTGGATAATTCCTTAAAGAGCACCTTGGCCAACACATAAACTCCTTAAAACCAACAAATGGACTTCAAGAAAAGCCTATGGACAAATCCTATGAATATAACTCAAGGCAACCATTAGTCCATAGAGAATGTCATCAATTACCAAAACCACACATGGGGGCACCACATGTTCTTTCAATCTCCCCCATTTTGGTAATTGATGACAATCACTTCCAAGAGAGTTTATATAAGGAATTAAGCATCACCATGCAATGCAACAACCAATAATGCATGGGCATGAGATGCAAAATGCTTAGGAACAAAACCAAAGCAAGATACCAAAAACCCTCTAAGCTCTCCAAACTAAACTCTTGAAACTTCTCCCCCATTGGCATCGATTGCCAAAATGGGCGAAAACTTAACAGACCAATATAATATGTGTTCCTCCATAAAGTGTGTATTTCTCAAAATATGAGTGCAATGAAATACACATATCCAATGATGAATAGTTGGAGGAGGACAAACTATATTGAGGACCCAAAGATTGCAAATAGGACGATATGCCACACAGACATAACTAAGAGAGAAGCAAGCAATCAAAAGATACCAATTGAAACAAGCAATCAAATGACCCTACGAGCCACGTGCCTAAAAGATATTATGATACAAGCAAAGGAGTGTTCTAAGGAAACTAGAGAAGCTCCCCATGATTTGTACACAAATAAGAATATTCGTATTTGAATACAATGTGCATCAAATAGGATCATCACTCCCCCAAAATCAATAGAGACTCACAACAAGTGCAAGTGAGCAAAGATAAGAAACAAGGCATAGCACTTGCAACAAGCACATGGTTGAGCAATATGTAAAAGAGGCAACTTGGGAATAGGTTCAACCAAACCGATGTGTGTGAGTCATGGCAAAGCACTTGAGAAGACTAATATACGGATGAGCATTAAGCATCAACATAGTCTTGAACAATGAGATACAAGGTGCAAGACATGTCCTTACCACACACACACAACAAGCAAACGGGGTCACAAGCTCACTAATAAGCAAATTAAAATACCAAAGCTTGTGACAACCCATGGTGAAGAAATACAATGATAGCCTCGTCAAGAGAAGGGATACCAATCGAATGGCAAGCCTCGTCAAGACAAGCATGAGGAAAACAATCTTCACCACAAATGAGTGCATCAAGATGCAATGAGATAAGACCCGCACTCAAGGCAAAAGCTTTCACGGAGCCACCAAAGAAATAACACGAGAAAGAAAAGTGGACGTGAAAGACAAGGATATCAACCAAATGTGTAACTTCTCTCAAGTGTAAAAGATTCTAGGTAGATGAAAATCATGATGATATCAATCCACAAGGAAGGATGTACACACGAGATAATTACAACACGAAGGAACACGATATCCAAAATGAAGTCATAGATATACCAATAAGATCTTTGCTTGAAAGCATAGCACATGGCTTGATATTGTCTTATTGTATATCAATGAACTCCAACCAACCGAACATCAAAGACATCACAACTAGAAACAAGAGATCATTGCACTACTGCAGGTTGGTCCAAACGCGACAGTCCAATCAGAGACCCTTCAACGAAACTGTGTGTGATGCATTAATCACAAATGATGATGAAAGAAACCATAAAAAAAGATGCAAAATGTTTGCGATGGCGGATACATCAAACACGGTTCAGATTTTAGTTGCACGTGCGATGCGAGGCATATGGTTCAGTTCAATGAACTGTTTGCGATGAGGCAGAACAACAGAAACGGGCAGCCAGATGAGGGTGTGTGCGATATACGGCATGCAGTTCACTAGGATGAACTGTGTGTGATTAGGCAACACAATAGAAACGGTCTGCCAGATCAAGGTTGTGATGCCCCCGGCCCAATCGTGCACTAATCATACACGCAAATGCACACGATCAAGCCTAAGGACTCACGGGAAGATATCACAACACAACTCTAAAACATAAATAAAGTCATACAAGCTTTATATTACAAGCCAGGGGCCTCGAGGGCTCGAATACATAAGCTTGCGAACAAGCGTCAGCGGAAGCATCAGATATCTGAGTACAGATATTAAAAGAGAAACAGAAAGGCCTTTAGAAAGGCGGGGCAAAATAAAACACTACGATCGAAAGGCGTAGGCCTCCTGCCTGGGACCCTCCGATCCTACTCCTGGTCGTCAGTCAACTCGTAGTAGTATCCATCCTCGGGGTAGTAATAGTAGTCGATCAACGGCAGGGCAGCTGTCTCAGGGGCTCCGTCATCTTGTTACGACAAACTGATATGGGGAGAAAAGGAAAACAAAGCAACCGTGAGTACTCAGAAGTACTCAGCAAGCAAGGATCTACACTACATATGCAACATTTTCAAAGGGAGGCTGTATATGTGGACTGGGCTGCAGAAATGCCAGAATAGAGAGAAGGCCTAGTCCTATCGAAGACTAGCATCTTCAGCGGTCTTGCAGCAGTAGAAGAGAGTAGAACAGTACAATATAATGTAGTAGTATCATTAAGTCTTATCCTCACCCAGAGATCCTTTCTCGACTCCCTGCGAGAAAGCAATCCCAGAGCCATACATACAGGTCTCATCACAGGTATCCAGTTCTAGTTGTATCGATCGGGATACAACTCCGAGTGTCCTTTACCGTAGGACCGGCTATCGATAGAAATGTTCTTCCCTGCAGGGGTGCACCAACTTACCCAACACGCTCGATTAACTCCGGCCGGCACACTTTCCTGGGTCATGCCCGGCCTCGGCCAAACGACACATCGCAACCCTACCTACAGCTCAGCAGAGAGGTCCCCGCCGGTCTACATCCTAAGCGCAAGGGGGTCTTGGCCATCGCCCCTCGCCCTCCGGGTCGTTGTGAGCAGGGTGGATACTAGCGCCAACGGCACGATCCGACCCGGCCATAATGCTGAACTGGACGTCTGACAAAGCTTTCGGCTGATGCTACGATGCAGAACGCCCATACTATGCCCACGTGATGGTTAGTGCTATCAGGCCAGAGACCTGCTCGGATCAAATATCCAAATCGTTAATGGACTAGGGCTTGCGGTAATGAGCAGAGACTCACGAAAGATGTGACCCCGTCGCCCCATCTCGAGGACTTGCTGCAAGGGTTAAGAATGCCCGGCCGTGCCTCGTATTCAGCACTCGGGCACCACACTGGCACCCGTCTTCACAACACTCGCCTCTTAGGCGCACGCGGGTACCCCTCAGGGTCGACCCGCCTTTCCAAGTAACAGTGTAAAGTCCAAGTATCCGTGTGTCCATAACATCAGGGGAATCTGAGGTATCACCCTCGTTGGATTCCTACTCGATGTCTCCGTCAAGGTGAACTCGGAGGAATCACCCTCACTGGGTCCACACTTGAGGTGTTGTACGACGACGTCATTATCGGAAGCGGTGAAGGAGGAATCACCCTCGATGACCACGACCGGATAGCTACTCTACAGAGTTAACATCAGAAGTGCTACAAGAGGTTTCACCCTCGGCACTCGATAGTAACGCTGCAGTGTCGTTACAACTAAGGGGGGTGATGTGCGGTGTCGGGGCCTGGTCTTCAATTCCCGTTGATCGGGTCTTCTGACGATCCAGCGCGGCAGTCGGGATAAGTGGGGTCACTGATAGGTCTCTACCCAGTCTAGACTAAACAGTATAGGATATGCAGGTAATTATCAACAGCAGGTTACAATGAACAGGCTATGCATCAGAATAGGTAAAGCAGCAGCAGCAATTCTAATGCAAGCATGAGAAATAGAATGGGCGATATCGGGATGATCAAAAGGGGGGGGGCTTGCCTGGTTGCTCGGCGGCAAGGGCAAGGTCGTCAATGGTGTCTTCGGGCTCCGGAGCTGCGTCGGTCTCAGGGACGACGTCGGGGTCGGGGGCTATCGAGAGAGAAGAGGGGGAGGAAATAGTATAAATATAGAGCAAACATGAGCATGACAAATATGATACACGGTGCTAGGGGTAGTCAAACGCAGCATTACACGTATCAGACGGAGCGGGAGAATATCTGACAATATTTCTCGGGTCTTTGGAATTATCGGACAAAGGATCCGGAGGGGGACGGTTGCATGTTCGGATAGTTAGAGATGCGTGACGGACGAACGGACCGCGTATTCGGATTCGTCTCGTCGTTCTGAGCAATTTTCATGTATAAAGTTTTTCGATCGGAGTTACGGATTAAAAGATATGATTTTCTAAAGTTTTTATTAATTTCTGGAATTTATTTATTTTATTAAATCAACATTATCCAAAACAGTACAGGGTGACGTCACTGTGATGCAATGCTGACGTCAGCAGTCAACGGTCGGCTGACCAGGGTCAAACCTGACCAGTGGGATCCACATGTCATACACTGTGGTTTAATCAGAGGGGTTAATTTAATTAACTGAATTAATTAGAGGGTGGGCCCCGGCAGTCAGTGACTGATTAGTACTATAATTAACTAATTCTTATTTATTTAAAATCATTTAAAGGGGTGGGACCCGTGTGTCAGCGACACAGCCGGCCCAGTCAGCAGCGCTGACCAATCAACTGGGCCCGCAGGGCCCAGCGGTCAGTGGCACAGGCGGTGGGGGCCACGGCTGCCACGTGAGCGCCCGGTCAGCGCCGGCCGCCGGAGTGCACCGGTGAGCCCCGACGCGGTGGCTCAACTCTGGCGAGCTCGGAAACGGCGCACAGGGGGCCATTTGCGGCGCGGTTGCGCGCGTTGGATCGGTCGCAATGCGGCGCATCCGTTGGTGGCGGTGGCGCGGCCGGGGACGCAGTGTAGCGACGACGGCGAGCACGGCGGCGGCGACCGGACTCGGGTGGTGATGGCAAATGGCGATGCGGTGCAGTAGCAAGCGAACTAAAAGGCTAGATCGACTCTGCGCAATGCGACGAGCAAAATGGGCCGCAGCACGGGGCCCAAGGGTCGCCGTGGCTACGCCGGCGATGAGCTCACGCGGTGGCGGGATCGGGCACAACGGGGACGGCGGCTAGGGTTCGACCGAGAGGGAGAGAGGAGAGGGGAGAGGTAGGGGTGCTCACAGGGAGCCTGCAGGTGTGCGTAATGGGCTCGGGGAAGGCTCGTGGTTGCCGGAATCGATGACGGAGGTCGGCGGGGCAGAGGAGGAAGACGGGGTCGCCGGCGTCGAAGCAGGGGCTCCCGGCTCGGGTGACTCGTCGGAGAGGAAGAGGAGGCCGAGGCGGTCCTCTCTGGCGCAGAGGCGAGGCGAGGCGAGCACGGTGGCCGCGTGCTTCACGGGACCACGGCCATGGCGGCGCTCGGGGGTGCGGAGGAAGTCGACGCAGAGGGAGAGGGAGGTAGCTAGGGTTCGTCCTGGGGGTGGAGGAGGGGTTCTTATCCCCTCTGGCGAGCGCGGGCCGGCGCGGCGTCGAGCGAGGGGAAGGGGGGAGAGAGGTGGAGGGGGCCGGGCGCGCGCGCTAGCTGTTCGACAGCGCGCCTGCGGCGTCAGGGGTAGGGGGAGGGGGCTAGTTGGGCTGGGCCGGCTGCTGTGCGGCTGTGGGCTTAAGTGCACAGGGGCATTTTTCCATTTCTTCTTTTCTTTTTCTGTTTTCTGTTTTGTAAAATGTGTGGCCCCCATTAGAGTTTTGTAAAATATGAGAGCTGGCCCACAAATCACAACACAATATATCCTACCACCAAAAACTAGTTTGGGGTAAATATCTTTTCATATTTATTTTAGATTAAATAAAAGGTAATTAAATATTGTCTTTAGTCACTGTTTGGGGATGTTTGAGTCACTTACCCAACTCCAATGATGTTGGTTTCAATTTTTGAATTGTCTCTGATTTATTTGCTATTTAATGAACAATTTAGTTTCTATGTTGGACAACTTTTATTTTCCACTTTCATTTAAATTTCCATTTGAATCAGGAGTTGAAATGCAATACGATGCTAATGATGATCATGCACTGTTAAACATGATGACATGGCATAATCAAAAGGGTGATTACTGTAGTTAACCACTGGGGGTGTTACAAATCTCCTCTACTAACAAGAATTCTCGTCCCGAGAATTAAGAGGTAGAAGGAAAAATTTCGGGGTATTCCGCATGAAGATTATCCTCGCGTTCCCAAGTTGCTTCATCTTCAGTATGATTTGACCACTGCACTTTGAGGAACTTGGTAACCTTCTGACGGGTCCGGCGTTCAGCTTCATCGAGAATGCTGATCGGATGTTCCTTATATGAAAGATCATCATGCAATTCGAGCATTTCGTGATCCACAGCTCGGTGCGAAGATTCCTTGAAGCATTGACGAAGTTGCGACACATGGAAGATGTCGTGGATATGAGAGAATTGCGGCGGCAACTCCAATTTATATGCCACCTGACCACGTCTAGCAATAATGCAAAAAGGACCAATGTAGCGTGGAGCTAACTTGCCGTTGATTCCGAAACGGTGAGTGCCCTTCATAGGAGTGACACGAAGATAAACTTGATCACCAGGTTGATAAGTCAAACCCCATCGTTTGCGATCATAGTTGCTCTTCGGGCGGTCCTGAGCCGCCTTGAGATTTTTTCGGACAATACGGACTTGTTCTTCGGCGTGTTGAATTATATCCGGACCCACGAGCGGTCGTTCCCCAGTTTCTGACCAATTCAGAGGGGTTCGACACTTACGTCCATAGAGTACTTCGAAGGGGGCCATCTTCAAACTGGCTTGATAGCTGTTGTTGTAAGAGAATTCGGCATATGGAAGAGATTCTTCCCACTTCTTACCGAACGATATAACACAAGCCCGAAGCATGTCTTCAAGCACTTGATTAACTCGTTCAACTTGGCCTTGGGATTGAGGGTGATAAGCTGAACTCCAGGTAATATGAGTTCCCATAGCTGTTTGGAAACTTTCCCAGAATTTGGAAGTGAAAAGGCCACCACGGTCCGAACTAATCTCCTTCGGAATACCGTGGAGTGAAACAATTCTGGAGATATACAACTCTGCTAACTGGCTAGCAGTGATAGTTTCTTTGACAGGCAGAAAGTGTGCAACTTTGGAAAGTTGATCGACGACGACAAGAATAGCATCGTGACCCTTCTGTGACCTGGGAAGTCCTGTAACGAAATCCATCTGAACCTTATCCCATTTCCATAGAGGAATAGGAAGTGGTTGCAGAATTCCAGCTGGTTTCTGATGTTCTGCTTTAACGCGACGACACACATCACATTCAGCAACATAACGAGCAATGTCCTGCTTCATTCTAGACCACCAGTACCTTTGACGGAGATCACGATACATCTTGGTGCTACCCGGATGAATAGACAGCGGGGTATCATGTGCCTCCTTCATGACTTTGTCAGTCATAAGCTCGAAGTGAGGTACGACAATGCGGTTTCTGAAATACAAGGTTCCATCTTCAGACAGCGAGAAATCCCTGTACTTTACAAGGTGAAGGTCTTTCTTCATGAGACCAATTTCAGCATCTTTAGCTTGCGCATTCTTAACAGCTTTCTCAAGATCTGGTTGTATTTATTTAGAGAGCCCTGTGGGACAATAAGCAGATTCAGCTTGCACAGTTCTTCAAAAAGGCGAGGTTGAGCTCGCCTAACCATGAGGTTGTCGCAATAGGACTTGCGGTTTAAGGCATCAGCCATCACGTTAGCCTTGCCAGGGGTATAGGAAATACCCAAATCATAGTCCGCAATGGCCTCCATCCATCTTTGCTGACGGAGGTTTAGAGATGGTTGAGTAAACAAGTACTTCAGACTTTTATGATCCGTATAGATCTCGCAACGATTACCGATGTGACGCCCGGATAGTTAAGCTACAGTAACCCTCTGCTAATGATGCCACGTCACTTCAATTACTGTTGCTAATCTCACGTTAGTTCGAAACCGATTCAAATTCAAATTCAAAATCAAGCAAACAATAAGATTTTTCAAATATTAAAACTAAGGTGTTCGAATTGTAGCAAATAAACCATAGATGATTATGGTGGTGAAACCACATTTTAATAAATTATTTAAATGTACTAAAATAAATAAATAAACAGCTTAAACAATTAAATAAATGCCTTTTATTAATTATAAAATATTAAACTATTTTATTTGAGGTTTAAACTTTTGTGGCAGTGGGGATTGTAATTAGTAAAACTAATTTAGGTACTACTAAAATATTTTACAAAACTAAAATAAATTGATAAATGAATTCAAACACAAAAGAAAATAAATAAAAGAAAAGGACTAAACGAAAACAACAAAAAATAAAACGAGAGACCCCCCCTTGCTGGGCCTCGGCCCAGCTAACCTCTGGGCCGCCAGGCTGGCCCACCCCATTCCCCCTTAAACCCACTCCCTCCCCCCCGGTGACCTAGAACCCCCGCCCCCACCTCCCCCACCACGTTCCACTCCCCCTCCTCTGCCCCGATTGGATCGAGGGGGATCGACCTGATGCCGCCCCGGGACCACGTCACCGGAGCCGCCACCGCCGCCCTCCACCTCGACCTCCCCGTCCTCGTCCTCGACCGTCCCCCACCGGACGCTTCTTCTCGTTCCTCCCGCCCCCGACACCCTGCCTCCGTCGCGCGCCATCGCCCCGCTGTACTCGTCGCCGGCGACCCGGACGCCGTCCCTTCCTCATCTTCCTCCCCGCCGATCCCCGTCAAGCCACGCCGTCCCCTGCTCTACAGCGCCCGTGAGGACCCCCAACCCCCTCCTCTACCTCCGCCCGGTCTTACCCCGTGCCCCGCCCGCGGTCGTCGCGGACCGCGCGCCGGCCGCGCCCACGACCCCCCAGGTCGCGCGCCCTGCCGCCCTCTTGGCCGCTGGCACGCCCGCAGCCACCGCACTCGCCCTGCGCCTCACGCCGTCGCCTTCCCCCGGCTGCTTGCCTCGTCGCCGCACGCCGCGCGCCCCTCGCTCTGCTCCAGCCGCAGCCGCCGCTCACCCGCGTGCGTGCTGCCCCGCCTCGCCGGCGCTACCGCCCCCCCCGTGCTGCAGCTGCTAGCCGCGTCGCCGCGTGCTGTGCACGCGCGCGCGCGTTGACCCTCTCCAGTGGCCGGACATGTCTGGCCCCAAAGGGACTGGCCGCGGACGTGTCCGCCCCTGGCCACTGACCAGCGGGGCCCACTGCCCAGTGCCATGTAAAAAAAGAAAAAAAAGAAAAAGAAAAAGAAATATGAAATGAAAAATAGATAAATAAATAATTTAATTAATTAATTAATTAGTTAAGTAATTAATTATGTTAATTAAATTTGTTAGTCTAAACTAATTAGTTTAGTTAACTTAATTAGCTGTTAAGAATGTTAATTAGGTTAGAGACAATGACAGTGGGACCACTGGTCAATTTGACCAGTCAACCCTGTTGACTGAATTAATAATAAATTATAAAATGCATTAAAACTTCAATAAATCATATTAAATAATCCGTAACCCGGATCGAAAAACTTTGAACATGAAAGTTGCTCAGATCAACGAGACGAACCCGGATACGCAACCCACATATCCGTGTGATGCCTCTAAATACCTGAACATGCAACCGTCCCCCTCCGGTCATCTGTCTAACAAATGTACGAAACCGGGAAAACTTTCCCGGATGGGATCCCCCTTTCTCGGTAACGTGCAACCCCACGTTAGAGCACACCCAGCACTGCATATTGTCATGTCATACTTTATGTAGCATTGATTGCTTTGTATTTACTGTTTCCTCCCCCTCCTTCTCTCTCGATAGACGCTGAGACCGCTGACGACGCTGCCGTGAACGACTACTACGTCGACGACCCTTCTCTCTCGACACAGCTTCCAGGCAAGCCCCCCCCCCTTGATCAACCTGATATCGCCTATTCCTTCTCTCTACTGCTTGCATTAGAGTAGTGTAGCATGTTACTGCTTTCGGTTAATCCTATTCTGCTGCATAGCCTGTCTTTGCTACTACTGTTGATACCTTACCTGCAATCCTAAAATGCTTAGTATAGGTTGCTAGAATTACATCAGTGGCCCTACACTCTTGTCCGTCTGCCATGCTATACTACTGGGCCGTGATCACGTCGGGAGGTGATCACGGGTACATATACTATATACCATTACATACTTATGTTACTGGTCGGAGATGGGGGCTAAAGGGGCAGGTGGTTCCATCCAGGTAGAGGTGGGCCTAGGTTCCCGACGGCCCCCGAGGTTACTTTGTGACGGAGCGACAGGGCAGGTTGTGACCACCTAGGAGACAGGTGGGCCTGGCCCTGGTCGGCGTCCGCGGTTACTTCAAATTAACACGCTTAACGAGATTGGGTATTTGATCTGAGTCTGGCTACGAGCCTATACGCGCTAACCACCACGCGGGAACAGTTATGGGTACTCGACGTCGTGGTATCAGCCGAAGCCGCCTAGACGTCAGCGACTGAGCGGCGCGCGCCGGGTTGGACCGCGTAACGCAACTTCCTTTGTAATGGAGGTTGCTAGGTCTGCTCTCCGGCCGCCCACGCAACGTGCAGGTGTGCAATGGGCGATGGGCCCAGACCCCTGCGCGCATAGGATTTAGACCGGTGTGCTGACCTCTTTGTTAGGCCTAGGTCGGGCTGCGACGTGTTGATCTTCCGAGGCCGGGTATGACCCAGGAAAGTGTGCCCGGCCAGAGGGATCGAGCGTGTTGGGTAATGTGGTGCACCCCTGCAGGGAAGTTTATCTATTCGAATAGCCGTGTCCCTCGGTAAAAGGACGACCCGAAGTTGTACCTCGACCTTATGACAACTAGAACCGGATACTTAATAAAACACACCCTTTCAAGTGCCAGATACAACCCGGTGATCGCTCTCTCACAGGGCGACGAGGAGAGGATCGTCGGGTAGGTTTATGCTATACGATGCTACTTGGTGAACTTACCAGCTACTCTCTTCTATATGCTGCAAGATGGAGGCTGCCAGAAGTGTAGTCTTCGACATGATTAGATATCCCCCCTCTTATTCTGGCTTTCTGCAGTTCAGTCCACTGATATGGCCCTTTACACATATACCCATGCATATGTAGTTTAGCTCCTTGCTTGCGAGTACTTTGGATGAGTACTCACGGTTGCTTTGCTTCCCCCTTTTCCCCCTTTCTTTTCTTTCTGGTTGTCACAACCAGATGCTGGAGTTCAGGAGCCAGACGCCACCGTCGACGATGACCCCTACTCTGGAGGTGCCTACTACTACGTGCAGGCTGCCGACGACGACCAGGAGTAGTTTAGGGGGATCCCAGGCAGGAGGCCTGCGCCTCTTTCGATATGTATCCCAGTTTGTGCTAGCCATCTTATGGCAACTTGTTTAACTTATGTCTGTACTCAGATATTGTTGCTTCCGCTGACTCGTCTATGATCGAGCACTTGTATTCGAGCCCTCAAGGCCCCTGGCTTGTATTATGATGCTTGTATCACTTATTTTACTTTTAGAGTTGTGTTGTGATATCTTCCCGTGAGTCCCTGATCTTGATCGTACACGTTTGCGTGTATGATTAGTGTACGATTGAACCGGGGGCGTCACAAGTTGGTATCAGAGCCAGCTGCCTGTAGGAACCCCCCTTCCACACTCCTTGGCCGAAGTCGAGTCTAGACATTGCAAAACTTTTACTAACATGGCTGTGTGTCTTACGGGCCCACGTCACCATTGGGTGGAATTAGGATCTTTTACTCCTCGATCTTTACTCTGGGATTCTGATCTCTCTTCTATTCGGGTTAAATGATTTTACTAATTATAACTCTAGGTTCTCGATACCACATCCTGCCGGAGAGCCCGTTCATTCCAGATGATCGACTGCTTCACCAGAAGATTCCGAAGATGCTATTCGATGTTTTCCCGGGACACCTGAGTCCATCGTCTTTGCAAATTCCATACCGCTGTTATATCCTTATGGATAACTACATACCCTTGCCACTCTGACATTCAATCCCCTTTGGTCTTGTTATTACAAGATGCCCCGAACTGCTCTTCGTTGTTCCGACAATCCTTGAGGTTACTGCCTTGCAGTTCTTGCCTCATGAATACCCCCTACGGATAATTCCTCGCACTTACTGAGTATCCGTTCTTCCCCCTTTTGTTCATATGATTCACAAGATACATTGAAATACTATTCGATCACCTGAAAATCCGTAGCAGCTTATTGCTCTGCAAATACTTGTCTGCTTGCATTATGGATGCTTCCCATACGACTAGCAATATTCACTAGTATCCTTTGACACCGTTATTTTCATCTTATTGATTCAACATGAGTGCGAATGCACGCATTCATCAGTTGATCCTTTCTAATTATCTTCTGGCTCAGACATCCTTTTGAACATGAGCTGGTTCTCGACCAATCAAATTGTCATCGATTGTGTCCCTAAGTCTATTCAAATAACCCATCCTTGATCAGAGCGTCTGCTTCTGATCCTTCGTTTTGGAATTCATAATTCCTTTGTTATCTAAGCATCAAATTATTTAGATGTCCTATAATCCGATGCCTTTGCATTCTTTCTTCATCTGGTTGTGTGCCGATGCTCACATCAGCTTCGCTATGGACATCCGATCATTCGTCGGATTATTTATCGACAGTGTCCTTCATATTTAACTGCCTTGTGAATTCTTCCATGATACATAATGCATTTGGTAAATTGTATCCTCTGCGTTCCCAACCATACTCTGCTTTCGAGCTTGTATAATTTACTCCTGAAGCGTTATATGTTCCTAAGATGCCCTATGGGATGAACATATACCTTCCCTAAACCGTGTGAACCCGAAAGTTTACACAAGACATTCTCTTCTGGTGTTTTACCAGATACTTTTCAATTCTACAACTTCTTCGAAGACGAGAAGCGAATGAAATGTTATGCATTGAAGAAGTGGGAGTCGACCCCGAACCTTTGTGTTCTTGCCCATGGACTCAATGTGGAGCTTATCATGAAAGCTTCTTGCAAGAATATTTAATCATTTGAATAATTCTTTCGGTGTCATTGAATTGGATCCCTTGCAGTTATGGTCCCGACCATACTAACCTTATTCATTATATCTGAAAGGAAACCATTCCAGTGCCTCGTCTATTTTTTACGAGATTAAAGTATCCGCTATCGCAAGTCAACGACCCAGTTCAACTTCTATCATGTTCTACCTTCGAGTATTACCCCCTGGTATCCCGATGATATCATGGGACTGCAATACTTCTTATGAGTCTTCGTCAAGTATTCCTTCTCACTGATTCAGTATTCCACGGGTTTTGGGTTGTTTGTCAACTGAGAACATCGATAAGTGAATCGAATCCACCCTGTGATCCAATACTCCTAGTAATGTACTGCTGGGAAATTTAACTTTCAACTCATGTCATTCTTAGCCTAATCGGCTACATCGTTATCTTAACTATGCTACCTAGTACTGCTTCTCGGAGCACAATTTCGACGATGAGTTAAACTTACATCGATCTTCATCGTCATATCTTTTGCCTTGAACAGCAAGCTTGATTCCGAGTTTGTGTCGTACCATGGTTTCGATAACCTTTCGCTTCATCATTCCTTTTGCTTGATGTCATCGATGATCGATTACATCTTCAAGAAGCCTCTCAACAAATGTGTCGTGATCATCGTCAACACTTTAACTTCTTCCGATAGATCAATTGAATTCATGAGGAGAAATTCCATGCTTGCCCCTCGATGATCTGTGTTATCATCGACCACATCCATGCCTTCCTTCCAGACACAGACTTGGTCATGTTTTGTGTTGTACCTTGAGTTCCATGCTATCTAGCTTATGTTATGTTCTACCTTGGAGTATTATCATCTTTTAGGTTAAGAATGTTGTGAGAATTTCACCACCTCTTGAGAATTCTTATACAAGTGATACTTATCACCATCACCATTCTTTTCTTGGTCCCCGTGATGTTTCTAACCGGCAATTGAATTATGATGTGCAAATTCAAAACTTCTAGCAACCCTATTGCTTTGAAGTGAATGGTCGATAGTTTCATTTTAATTCTTTTGTTCATTAAGTCACCATTCTAACATTGAGCAACCCAGCCCATATTTCGGGTGCACCTGTCAACCAATGTTTAATCTTGGATGTTTTCCTCGAACATACATCATTATATCATTTGATCTGACAAATGTTATCTCCTTGTTCACATAATTGTGGAAATCCATCTTTTAGGGAATCTCGATGAATGGTCGCTGAGTCCATCAACCACCTCCTCATCCTCTCCTTGGTTTAATGATGAACTCATGATTCGGGACTTGCTTCCATAGTTCATTACCCGAGAATCTTGCAACGCCATCTCGTCAACTTGTGTCGCACCTTTTTCTTCTCAGACATCCTGGGTCTGAGGTATCCTGACACCAATCAGATCTGAATCTCGGTCAGATATGATGGTTGGAACATACTCCCAAGAGTTATAACATTGGTCTTTGACCCGGTAAGGTGATATCATGCCTCGCACACCTGTCCGGAGGACCTATTGTTATAGTTTCCTTTTAGCAAGGTTAACCATTCTTCCACGAGGAAATGGTAAGCCTTATTCAATAAGTTGTTTTTGATGGATCCTTTGTGTATCCAAAGTCTGACCTTTAACTAATAACCCTGTCGATGCTATCTCGAAGCACGACTATGGTACTCCGTACATCCTTAAGAACATTGGAGGCCCAATGCTAAATGTTTCTTGAACAGTTATCCAAACACCGTTGTATGGGTACATATGATGATTCTTCTTACCCCTTTTAACCAAATGGCTATGCCTTTGATCTCCTGACACGTATATCTTGCCCTGCTTAACCCTGGGAAGGATATACTCCTATTACTTGTGTTTAAACACATTTTCCCTTTCCATTGTTTTGTTTAACCTTTCTCGTAATCTACTTAACTGAGCAGTGATAATTCCCTGCTTAGGTGAGCACCTCGTAGTACCCCTCTGTCAGTAAGACCCTGTTACTATTGTTGTTAACATTTTGGTAACCACCGATGGACGAGAACTTTGCCTATTGGTCCACCTCGTTTCAACGAGCAGGAAAATGGTTCTCTTCGTCCCTCGCCCTTGGTACCAACGTTGTTGCCAATATAACTGGCAGGCTATGCTCTGACCTGCCCTGCTATCGTGACCATACAAGATGTCACTGCTCCTTCTACTTTTAACCGACATGGTGGGCCCATAACCCACAATTCCACAGGATCGAAACCTGACTCTCTTGTACGCCCCTGTTGCCAAAGTTATTCCTCACGCTTGGCTTTGTATTTAATTCACGAGCCACCTTCCTAGTGATCTATTCTGGTATCAGGCGCAATACCTACTCTCGTTACTCTGAACCCCTTTTGCACTCTGTTTTAGACTTCGAGCGATTGCCTGCCCGCTCGAGACTTCCCATGATACCTCCTTACTTGCTCTTGATATTTTCTTAAGTTTCAATTCGAGAGTTACTCTCTGCCACCTTCCCTGATGTTATCGACCAGATAGTCAACCTTGCAGAGGCCCGTTCTCCCGGAATACCCACCCTTTATTCTTTCGTAAGTACGATGAAGATCACGAAGAAAGGATGACGACTTCATCATGATGACCTGAAGCAGAGAAGCGAAGACACCAATGTAATAGATCGACTTATTCGAGAAGGGCAACCCAGAACAAAGGGATCCGTTAGAAATTTCGTAACCAGAACTTTCCAACTTACTTCCCCGCTTAAATCTCGGGACGAGATTTCTTGTAGTGGAGGAGAATTGTGACGCCCGGATAGTTAAGCTATAGTAACCCTCTGCTAATGATGCCACGTCACTTCAATTACTGTTGCTAATCTCACGTTAGTTCGAAACCGATTCAAATTCAAATTCAAAATCAAGCAAACAATAAGATTTTTCAAATATTAAAACTAAGGTGTTCGAATTGTAGCAAATAAACCATAGATGATTATGGTGGTGAAACCACATTTTAATAAATTATTTAAATGTACTAAAATAAATAAATAAACAGCTTAAACAATTAAATAAATGCCTTTTATTAATTATAAAATATTAAACTATTTTATTTGAGGTTTAAACTTTTGTGGCAGTGTGAATTAGTAAAACTAATTTAGGTACTACTAAAATATTTTACAAAACTAAAATAAATTGTATAAATGAATTAAAACACAAAGAAAATAAATAAAAAGAAAAGGACTAACGAAAACAAACAAAAAAATAAAAACAGAGAGACCCCCCCCTGCTGGGCCTCGGCCCAGCTAACCTCTGGGCCGCCAGGCCGGCCACCCACTTCCCCCTTAACCCCACTCCCTCCCCCCGGTGACCTAGAACCCCCGCCCCCACTTCCCCCCACCAGTTCCACCTCCCCTCCTCTGCCCCCGATTGGATCGAGGGGGATCGACCCCGATGCGCGCGCGGGACACGTCACGGAGCCGCCACCGCCGCCCTCCACCTCGACCTCCCGTCCGTCCGACCGTCCCCACCGGACCGCTTCTTCCTCGTCTCCTCCCGCCCCCGACACCCTGCCTCCGTGCGCGCCCATCGCCCCCCTACTCGTCGCCGGCGACCCGGACGCCGTCCCTTCCTCATCTTCCTCCCGCCGATCCCCGTCAAGCCACGCCGTCCCCTGCTCTACAGCGCCTGTGAGGACCCCCAACCCCCTCCTCTACCTCCGCCCGGTCTTACCCCGTGCCCCGCCCGCGGTCGTCGCGGACCGCGCGCCGGCCGCGCCCACGACCCCCCAGGTCGCGCGCCCTGCCGCCCTCTTGGCCGCAGGCACGCCCGCAGCCACCGCACTCGCCCTGCGCCTCACGCCGTCGCCTTCCGCCGGCTGCTTGCCTCGTCGCCGCACGCCGCGCGCCCCTCGCTCCGCTCCAGCCGCAGCCGCCGCTCACCCGCGTGCGTGCTGCCCCGCCTCGCCGGCGCTACCGCCCCCCCGTGCCGCAGCTGCTAGCCGCGTCGCCGCGTGCTGTGCACGCGCGCGCGCGTTGACCCGCTCCAGTGGCCGGACATGTCCGACCCCAAAGGGACTGGCCGCGGACGTGTCCGCCCCTGGCCACTGACCAGCGGGGCCCACTGCCCAGTGCCCTGTAAAAAAAGAAAAAAAAGAAAAAGAAAAAGAAATATGAAATGAAAAATAGATAAATAAATAATTTAATTAATTAATTAATTAGTTAAGTAATTAATTATGTTAATTAAATTTGTTAGTCTAAACTAATTAGTTTAGTTAACTTAATTAGCTGTTAAGAATGTTAATTAGGTTAGAGACAATGACAGTGGGACCACTGGTCAATTTGACCAGTCAACCCTGTTGACTGAATTAATAATAAATTATAAAATGCATTAAAACTTCAATAAATCATATTAAATAATCCGTAACCCGGATCGAAAAACTTTGAACATGAAAGTTGCTCAGATCAATGAGACGAACCCGGATACGCAACCCACATATCCGTGTGATGCCTCTAAATACCTGAACATGCAACCGTCCCCCTCCGGTCATCTGTCTAACAAATGTCCGAAACTGGGAAAACTTTCCCGGATGGGATCCCCCTTTCTCGGTAACGTGCAACCCCATGTTAGAGCACACCCGGCACTGCATATTGTCATGTCATACTTTATGTAGCATTGATTGCTTTGTATTTACTGTTTCCTCCCCCCTCCTTCTCTCTCGATAGACGCTGAGACCGCTGACGACGCTGCCGTGAACGACTACTACGTCGACGACCCTTCTCTCTCGACACAGCTTCCAGGTAAGCCCCCCCCCCTTGATCAACCCGATATCACCTATTCCTTCTCTCTACTGCTTGCATTAGAGTAGTGTAGCATGTTACTGCTTTCGGTTAATCCTATTCTGCTGCATAGCCTGTCTTTGCTACTACTGTTGATACCTTACCTGCAATCCTAAAATGCTTAGTATAGGTTGCTAGAATTACATCAGTGGCCCTACACTCTTGTCCGTCTGCCATGCTATACTACTGGGCCGTGATCACGTCGGGAGGTGATCACGGGTACATATACTATATACCATTACATACTTATGTTACTGGTCGGAGATGGGGGCTGAAGAGGCAGGTGGTTCCATCCAGGTAGAGGTGGGCCTAGGTTCCCGACGGCCCCCGAGGTTACTTTGTGACGGAGCGACAGGGCAGGTTGTGACCACCTAGGAGACAGGTGGGCCTGGCCCTGGTTGGTGTCCGCGGTTACTTCAAATTAACACGCTTAACGAGATTGGGTATTTGATCTGAGTCTGGCTATGAGCCTATACGCGCTAACCACCACGCGGGAACAGTTATGGGTACTCGACGTCGTGGTATCAGCCGAAGCCTCCTAGACGTCAGCGACTGAGCGGCGCGCGCCAGGTTGGACCGCGTAACGCAACTTCCTTTGTAATGGAGGTTGCTAGGTCTGCTCTCCGGCCGCCCACGCAACATGCAGGTGTGCAATGGGCGATGGGCCCAGACCCCTGCGCGCATAGGATTTAGACCGGTGTGCTGACCTCTCTGTTAGGCCTAGGTAGGGCTGCGACGTGTTGATCTTCCGAGGCCGGGTATGACCCAGGAAAGTGTGCCCAGCCAGAGGGATCGAGCGTGTTGGGTAATGCGGTGCACCCCTGCAGGGAAGTTTATCTATTCGAATAGCCGTGTCCCTCGGTAAAAGGACGACCCGGAGTTGTACCTCGACCTTATGACAACTAGAACCAGATACTTAATAAAACACACCCTTTCAAGTGCCAGATACAACCCGGTGATCGCTCTCTCACAGGGCGACGAGGAGAGGATCGTCGGGTAGGTTTATGCTATACAATGCTACTTGGTGAACTTACCAGCTACTCTCTTCTATATGCTGCAAGATGGAGGCTGCCAGAAGCGTAGTCTTCGACAGGATTAGATATCCCCCCTCTTATTCTGGCTTTCTGCAGTTCAGTCCACTGATATGGCCCTTTACACATATACCCATGCATATGTAGTGTAGCTCCTTGCTTGCGAGTACTTTGGATGAGTACTCACTGTTGCTTTGCTTCCCCCTTTTCCCCCTTTCTTTTCTTTCTGGTTGTCACAACCAGATGCTGGAGTTCAGGAGCCAGACGCCACCGTCGACGACGACCCCTACTCTGGAGGTGCCTACTACTACGTGTAGGCTGCCGACGACGACAAGGTGTAGTTTAGGAGGATCCCAGGCAGGAGGCCTGCGCCTCTTTCAATATGTATCCCAGTTTGTGCTAGCCATCTTATGGCAACTTGTTTAACTTATGTCTGTACTCAGATATTGTTGCTTCCGCTGACTCGTCTATGATCGAGCACTTGTATTCGAGCCCTCGAGGCCCCTGGCTTGTATTATGATGCTTGTATGACTTATTTTACTTTTAGAGTTGTGTTGTGATATCTTCCCGTGAGTCCCTGATCTTGATCGTACACGTTTGCGTGTATGATTAGTGTACGATTGAACCAGGGGCGTCACAACCGAGGAGGTAATGTCGCCACAACTGCAGTGCATAGATGACAGCAGCTAGTTCTAGATCATGTACCGGATAATTCTCTTCATGGGGGCGCAACTGACGGGAGCCATAAGCAATCACTTTACGCTCTTGCATTAGGACACATCCTAATCCTTCACGGGATGCGTCACAATAGATCACAAAGTCTTTGCGGGTATCTGGAGGAGATAGTACTGGGGCAGATGTCAGCTTGTCTTTGAGTGTCTGGAAACTTTCCTGACATTTTTCTGTCCATTCAAATTTAATGCCCTTGTGAAGCAGATCAGTCAAAGGCTTAGCAATCTTAGAAAAGTTCTCGACAAATCGACGGCAATAGCTTGCAAGGCCAAGAAAACTTCTCACTTGCTTGACGTTCTTCGGAGGAGTCCAGTCCAGAATAGCCTGAACTCGTTCTGGGTTAACAGCAATGCCATCTTTCGAAATCACATGGCCGAGATATGTCACTTCAGATAACCAGAACTCGCATTTGGAGTATTTGGCATACAACTGGTGTTCTCGGAGTCTTTCCAGTACAAGACGGAGGTGTTCGGCATGTTCTTCCTTATTCTTCGAATAGACCAGAATATCATCTAGATAAACCACGACGAACTTGTCGAGGTAATCCATGAAGATGTAATTCATCAGATGGGAGAATGTGGCTGGAGCATTGGTTAAGCCAAATGACATGACAGTGTACTCGTAGGAGCCATAACGAGTAACAAATGCAGTCTTCGGAATATCCTCTTCGCGAACACGGATCTGATGGTATCCCAATCTCAAATCAAGCTTAGATAATACTGAGGAACCGGCAAGTTGATCATACAAATCATTGATCCGGGGAAGCGGATATTTGTTCTGGATTGTAGCTTGGTTAATGGGCCGATAATCCTGAACCAATCGGTTCGTTCCATCCTTCTTCTTAACGAAGAGTGAAGGTGCTCCCCAAGCAGAGGAACTGGGGCAGATGAAGCCTTTCTTAAGTGACGTGTCGATTTCTTCCTTAAGTTCGAGAAGATGATGCGGAGGCATTTTATAAGGACGCTTCGCAATAGGAGTTGTGCCAGGCTTCAAGTCGATGACGAACTCAACAGCTCTAGCAGGGGGTATTCCTGAAAGTTCTTCTGGAAAGACATCTTGGAAATCATGAACAACTGGAACGTTCTCGATGCCTTCAAGAGGTGAAGCATTCAATGCATTCAGAACATATATCTGGCTCTCAGCATCTTGAGCTATTCGGGCTGAGTATCTGACTATCTGGCCAGAAGGGTGTGTGAGCTGGACTGTCTTAGTAGCACAGTCAATCAAAGCATTATGGGCTGTCAACCAGTCCATACCGAGAATGATGTCTATGTCGGAAGGTCCAAGAGCAATAAGGGAAGCAGAGAACATCAACCCTTCAATTTTGATCTGATTGTTGTGACTTACCATTTTGGTTTGCCACCGGGAACGAGGAGTGATGATTTCTAAAGGAGTGGGTAGTGAGCTCATAGCTAACCCATGCAGTTGTGCAAATTGCTGGGACACGAAGGAATGTGATGCACCTGAATCAAACAAAATAGAAGCTGGCACTGAATTCACAGAGAGTGTTCCCAGGACGATAGTCGGTTCCTTCTGAGCCTTTTCAGCATTGATGTGATTAGCATGGCCAAGTACAACAGCAGACGGTATGATATTTCGGTTTCTGAATCGGCGGTTTCGACAATTCCTCTTACGTCCATTAGGAGGACATGGTGCATCCTGAGGAAAAGCCATAGCATCAGGCGGTCCATCATGAACCGTAAGCTGTCTCGGCGGTGAAGGCAGACGAGGTGCACCATAAGACGGTCTTGGTGTTGGAGCAGGTCGGTGATGAACATTGTGAGGGATCCACACTCGACGCTTCTGAACAGGCTGACCCGAGGATGAGCCTGCTTCATGAGTGTGCTTGAGCGAATCCTGGTACTCAGTCAGAGCTGTTTCAACTTGGAAAGATTTGCTGACAAGCGTTGCAAAGTCCGTGAAATCATGGACAGCAAGTGCAAGTTTTATATCAGTACGTAGTCCTTCACGGAATTTCTCCTGCTTGCGAGTGTCGGTGTTGACGTCATCCTCAGCATAGCGGGACAGTTCGATAAATTTCCTCTGATATTCATCCACAGTCATTTTGCCCTGTGAGAGTTTGCGGAACTCTTCCTTCTTCTGGTCGATCAGACCTTGAGGAATGTACCGTGCACGAAAGGCTGACTGAAATTCCTGCCAAGTGGTTACAGTCTCTGCAGGCAACATACCCTTGTGGCTTTCCCACCATTGAGCAGCGGGACCCTTCAAGTGGAATGTCGCAAAGGTGACGTAACTGTCAGGGGCAACATTAGCTGACTCCATCTCAAACAGGATGTCACGAAGCCAATCATCAGCATCCATAGGATTGGTGGAGTTGCGGAAAACGGACGGATTGAGGCGCACAAATTCTGCCAGAGTTATTGGAACATTCTGTTGCTGAGCATTCTGATTTGGGAACTGAGCCAATAGTCCGGTCATAAACTGCTGCATCATTGCGGCCATATAGGGTGGAGGTGGAGGATCGTCAGCCATCCTGCCAAATCAACAGGGGCAGTTTAGCAAGAAAAATTGCATGTGTATGGAGTGATTCATGAAGTATCACGCACAACAGAAGGAAGCGCAATAGATACTTCATCATATTCACACCAGACATTCAAATCCACACCTAGCCTCGGTTAGAATCCGGCATTACGATAGTAGAAAAGGGAGGGCTAGACATCTAGGCGGCGCGCAGGCACGCGGTAGGGAAGTACACAACGAGACATAGCAAAGGCTACATCAACGTCGGAGAAAACTATTGGAGCGAGGAATCTGCAAGTGAAACACAGGGTGCCCTCGATAAAAGGATCCTGTAAGCAGAACCTGGCCCATAATCTCGAAGCAAGGGGGGGATATTTCAGAACACCGGGTGGATGTGATCACGAGAACCTGATGTTGGAGTTAGTAAAATTTCAACCCGAATAGAAGAGAGGTCAGAGTCCCAGAGTAAAGGCCGAGGAGTAAAAGATACTAATACCACCCAATTGACGATGTGGGCCCATAAGCCACACAACCAAGTTAGTAAAACAGTTTTCGGTTACTAGACTCAACTTCGGCCGAGGAGTTGGAAAAGGGGTTCCTACAGTCAGGCTCTGATACCAACTTGCGACGCCCCCGGCCCAATCGTGCACTAATCATACACGCAAATGCACACGATCAAGCCTAAGGACTCACGGGAAGATATCACAACACAACTCTAAAACATAAATAAAGTCATACAAGCTTTATATTACAAGCCAGGGGCGTCGAGGGCTCGAAGACATAAGCTTGCGAACAAGCGTCAGTGAAAGCATTAGATATCTGAGTACAGATATTAAAAGAGAAACAGAAAGGCCTTTAGAAAGGCGGGGCAAAATAAAACACTACGATCGAAAGGCGTAGGCCTCCTGCCTGGGACCCTCCGATCCTACTCCTGGTCGTCAGTCAACTCGTAGTAGTATCCATCCTCGGGGTAGTAATAGTAGTCGATCGACGGCAGGGCAGCTGTCTCAGGGGCTCCGTCATCTTGTTACGACAAACTGATATGGGGAGAAAAGGAAAACAAAGCAACCGTGAGTACTCAGAAGTACTCAGCAAGCAAGGATCTACACTACATATGCAACATTTTCAAAGGGAGGCTGTATATGTGGACTGGGCTGCAGAAATGCCAGAATAGAGAGAAGGCCTAGTCCTATCGAAGACTAGCATCTTCAGCGGTCTTGCAGCAGTAGAAGAGAGTAGAACAGTACAATATAATGTAGTAGTATCATTAAGTCTTATCCTCACCCAGAGATCCTTTCTCGACTCCCTGCGAGAAAGCAATCCCAGAGCCATACATACAGGTCTCATCACAGGTATCCAGTTCTAGTTGTATCGATCGGGATACAACTCCGAGTGTCCTTTACCGTAGGACCGGCTATCGATAGAAATGTTCTTCCCTGCAGGGGTGCACCAACTTACCCAACACGCTCGATTAACTCCGGCCGGACACACTTTCCTGGGTCATGCCCGGCCTCGGCCAAACGACACATCGCAACCCTACCTACAGCTCAGCAGAGAGGTCCCCGCCGGTCTACATCCTAAGCGCAAGGGGGTCTTGGCCATCGCCCCTCGCCCTCCGGGTCGTTGTGAGCAGGGTGGATACTAGCGCCAACGGCACGATCCGACCCGGCCACAATGCTGAACTGGACGTCTGACAAAGCTTTCGGCTGATGCTACGATGCAGAACGCCCATACTATGCCCACGTGATGGTTGGTGCTATCAGGCCAGAGACCTGCTCGGATCAAATATCCAAATCGTTAATGGACTAGGGCTTGCTGTAACGAGCAGAGACTCACGAAAGATGTGACCCCGTCGCCCCGTCTCGAGGACTTGCTGCAAGGGTTAAGAATGCCCGGCCGCGCCTCGTATCCAGCACTCGGGCACCACACTGGCACCCGTCTTCACAACACCGCCTCTCAGGCGCACGCGGGTACCCCTCAGGGTCGACCCGCCTTTCCATGTAACAGTGTAAAGTCCAAGTATCCGTGTGTCCATAACATCAGGGGAATCCGAGGTATCACCCTCGTTGGATTCCTACTCGATGTCTCCGTCAAGATGAACTCGGAGGAATCACCCTCACTGGGTCCACACTTGAGGTGTTGTACGACGGCGTCGTTATCGGAAGCGGTGAAGGAGGAATCACCCTCGATGACCACGACCGAATAGCTACTCTACAGAGTTAACATCAGAAGTGCTACAAGAGGTTTCACCCTCGGCACTCGATAGTAACGCTGCAGTGTCGTTACAACTAAGGGGGGTGATGTGCGGTGTCGGGGCCTGGTCTTCAATTCCCGTTGATCGGGTCTTCTGACGACCCAGCGCGGCAGTCGGGATAAGTGGGGTCACTGATAGGTCTCTACCCATCCTAGACTAAACAATATAGGATATGCAGGTAATTATCAACAGCAGGTTACAATGAACAGGCTATGCATCAGAATAGGTAAAGCAGCAGCAACAGCAATTCTAATGCAAGCATGAGAAATAGAATGGGCGATATCGGGGATGATCAAATTGGGGGGGGGGCTTGCCTGGTTGCTCGGCGGCAAGGGCAAGGTCGTCAATGGTGTCTTCGGGCTCCGGAGCTGCGTCGGTCTCAGGGATGACGTCGGGGTCGGGGGCTATCGAGAAAGAAGAGGGGGAGGAAACAGTATAAATATAGAGCAAACATGAGCATGACAAATACGATACACGGTGCTAGGGGTAGTCTAACGCAGCATTACACGTATCAGACGGAGCGGGAGAATATCTGACGATATTTCCCGGGTCTTTGGAATTATCGGACAGAGGATCCGGAGGGGGACGGTTGCATGTTCGGATAGTTAGAGACGCGTGACGGACGAACGGACCGCGTATTCGGATTCGTCTCGTCGTTCTGAGCAATTTTCATGTATAAAGTTTTTCGATCGGAGTTACGGATTAAAAGATATGATTTTCTAAAGTTTTTATTAATTTTTGGAATTTATTTATTTTATTAAATCAACATTATCCAAAACAGTACAGGGTGACATCACTGTGACGCAATGCTGACGTCAGCAATCAACGGTCGGCTGACCAGGGTCAAACCTGACCAGTGGGACCCACATGTCATACACTGTGGTTTAATCAGAGGGGTTAATTTAATTAACTGAATTAATTAGAGGGTGGGCCCCGGCAGTCAGTGACTGATTAGTACTATAATTAACTAATTCTTATTTATTTAAAATCGTTTAAAGGGGTGGGACCCGTGTGTCAGCGACACAGCCGACCCAGTCAGCAGCGCTGGCCAGTCAACTAGGCCCGCAGGGCCCAGCGGTCAGTGGCACAGGCGGTGGGGGCCACGGCTGCCACGTGAGCGCCCGGTCAGCGCCGGCCGCCGGAGTGCGCCGGTGAGCCCCGACGCGGTGGCTCAACTCCGGTGAGCTCGGAAACGGCGCACAGGGGGCCATTTGCGGCGCGGTTGCGCGCGTTGGATCGGTCGCAGTGCGGCGCATCCATTCGTGGCGGTGGCGCGGCCGGGGACGCAGTGTAGCAATGACGGCGAGCACGGCGGCGGTGACCGGACTCGGGTGGTGATGGCAAACGGCGATGCGGTGCGGTAGCAAGCGAACTAAAAGGCTAGATCGACTCTGCGCAACGCGGCGAGCAAAATGGGCCGCAGCACGGGGCCCAAGGGTCGCCGTGGCTACGCCGGCGACGAGCTCGCGTGGTGGCAGGATCGGGCACAACGGGGACGGTAGCTAGGGTTCGACCGAGAGGGAGAGAGGAGAGGGGAGAGGTAGGGGTGCTCACAGGGAGCCTGCAGGTGTGCGTAATGGGCTCGGGGAAGGCTCGTGGTTGCCGGAATCGATGACGGAGGTCGGCGGGGCAGAGGAGGAAGACGGGGTCGTCGGCGTCGAAGCAGGGGCTCCCGGCTCGGGTGACTCGTCGGAGAGGAAGAGGAGGCCGAGGCGGTCCTCTCTGGCGCAGAGGCGAGGCGAGGCGAGCACGGTGGCCGCGTGCTTCACGGGACCACGGCCATGGCGGCGCTCGGGGGTGCGGAGGAAGTCGACGAAGAGGTAGAGGGAGGCAGCTAGGGTTCATCCTGGGGGTGGAGGAGGGGTTCTTATCCCCTCTGGCGGGCGCGGACCGGCGTGGCATCGAGCGAGGGGAAGGGGGGAGAGAGGTGGGGGGGGGGGGGGGGGGGGGGGGGGGGGGCGGCGTGCGCGCTAGCTGTTCGACAGCGCGCCTGCGGCGTCAGGGGTAGGGGGAGGGGGCTAGTTGGGCTGGGCCGCTCCTGTGCGGCTTGGGCTTAGTGCAAGCAGGCATTTTTCCATTTCTTTTTTTTTTTTTTTTTCTGTTTTCGTTTGTAAAATGTGTGGCCCCCATTAGAGTTTTGTAAAATATGAGAGCTGGCCCACAAATCACACACACAATATTCCTACCACCAAAAACTAGTTTGGGGTAAATATCTTTTCATATTTATTTTAGATTAAATAAAAGTACTAATTAAATATTGTCTTTAGTCACTGTTTGGGGATGTTTGAGTCACTTACCCAACTCCAATGATGTTGGTTTCAATTTTTGAATTGTCTCTGATTTATTTGCTATTTAATGAACAATTTAGTTTCTATGTTGGACAACTTTTATTTTCCACTTTCATTTAAATTTCCATTTGAATCAGGAGTTGAAATGCAATATGATGCTAATGATGATCATGCACTGTTAAACATGATGACATGGCATAATCAAAAGGGTGATTACTGTAGTTAACCACTGGGGGTGTTACAAAGGTGTGTGCGATGGAGGGCATACAGTTCACTCGGATGAACTGTTTGCGATGAGCCAAGACAACAGAAACAGTTCAACTGAACAAGATTTGTGTGATACGCAGCAAACAGGTCCGTAATCAGAAATGTGTGCAAAAACCAATAATAGCACAGACGATTGCTGCTAATAAACCGTGTGATTTCCTCTGTCTACAGAAGAATAACATATATATACATATACATATATATATATATATATATATATATATATATATATATATATATATATATATAGATAGATATAACTGAAAGACACATCCAATTACATAAGCGACTACATAGATCATTCGCACACATCTCAATAAACAATTGCATGTATTCTAAACTAGGAGAAACGATCGTCCAGTCATCTACTTCTTGTGACGTTCCCGCCACTGCTTTGTGGCTCGATCCCTCGTCTGGGTCAGGAAGAAGACACTTCCTCATGTCAACGATCCGCCTGTACATCTCGTAGCTTGTGTACGCGTCCTTGGCCGCGTACTTGACGTGTTCTTCATCCAGTCTCTGATGCCAGACACTGTGCCAGGCGTTTTTGTCCTTCTTGCTCTCATCCTTCATCTTCATGTAGTAGGGGTCGATGATGGCCGAGGCGAGGTCAACCAGGGAGTTCTGTTTGTTGTCGTTGCTGCCCCAGACCTTGTAGTGGTCACGGATGTCGACAAGATTCTAGCAGGTCAAGCCCGAAACCTGGAGCGCTTTTAGATCGTTGGTGGTGTCCACCGTAGCGAAACTGTAGTCGGAGCTGTTGATAAACCCGGAGAAACGCTCGCAAGGCCTTGTGGCCAGATGGTAGTGGTAGACGAGGACGTCATGTTGCACGCACAACTGGGCGACAACAACCTTCTGATCATGCCCAGCACGACCGCTGGTGAACTCAAGGTCGAAGCCGACCACTTGGAACTTGTCCTCAGCAAGCAACTGCTCCATAGTTTGGATGGAGCTCTCCACCGAGACCGGCTCATTCGTGTACACCACCGAGAGGGCCTTCCCCCTCATGTGGGTGTCCACTACGTGATGCATGGTGAACTGCCCCCCGTTGTCATCGTCGGCCGCTGGGAGCACCATTGGAGCCACGGGGAGCGCCATTGGAACCGATGGATGTCCTCTCTGTATGTGTCGTCGTGGGTGTGCTTATTGCGTCGTGTGGCGCGAGAGATGAAGGTAAATAGCCGCAGGAATAAATGGGGGCCGGGCGGCCTGGATTCTCGGCACATCCGCATGGCAGTTTTTGCAGCGGTAACTGCATCGTGGCGCTGCGCCCGGCGCAACCGCATGCATAATGGCAGCACGAATGTACGTGATCGTGCGCCGGTCCCAAACACTAGCAGCGCGCGTGGAGGGACGAGGGCAGAGTGCCCGGAGGGACGCGAGAGCAGATCGCACGCGGCGGGATGCGAGCAGAGCGCGCCGCGGCTGCCTCAACCATGAGCAACCACACACATAGAGCAGTTGAACACGCAGGGAATGGTCATCTACAAGCCGACCGGCAGTTGCGACGCTGCGTAGAGAGCGGCCGTGTGCTACTACCTCCATCTTGGTCTATTAGTTCCCTTTATATTCTGTGCCATATTTTGACCTTAAATTTAACTAACAAAATGTTAATGCATGTTATAAAAATTATATAATTGGAAACTATGTTCAAATACGAATCCAACGATATAATCTTTGGCGACATGCATTCGTATTTTATTAGTTAAATCTCTAGTCAAAATTTGGCACAAAAATATAAAGACGACTTATAAATCACGATGGGGTTAGTACGTAATTAAATCGCAAATGTTTTTTTATTAACCGTATGTGTACGTGTCCTGTCGTCCTCCTCTCGCACGTCTTGTCACCCCGCTGCCGCAGACGGCTTCGGGCACAAGCTTGAGCAGCGCGTGGGGGCGTTCTTTTGGCCAAACAGTGGTGAGCCCGTTCCCGCGCAAGCTTCCCGCCCGACTCGGTGAAATCCCCCAAAATCGCAATGCTTACCGGCCTGCTATATAAACCCTCACGGCCAGCGAGTCCTGCGTGGCATTTTCCCCTCCCCCCTGTAGCATATCTCGTCTGCTTCTCCCATAATCGACAATGGCACCGGTCCGTCGTCGTCGCTCAGCCACTCCGCCGTCATCAGAGGACAGCTCCAGTTGGGAGGCTACACCGCGGCGGCAATGTGGTGCTCCTGCCTTTCCTTAACAAATTCTAGTGAATTGTCCTATCTACCTTTACCATGCAATCTGTTGCACTAGTGTATATGTTCTATATATCGTGCAATGTGGTGCTCACTTATTACTGTTTGGTTAATTAGTTGTCGTGTTCAGTTAACTGTTTGGTTCAATTCTGTAAATGTGATGTTCAGTTCTTCAGGGTGGAATTTTGTATTGTCTTCCATGTGAGAAATAAATCGAATTTATTTGTACAAAATACATGAGAAACAAATACAATTGCTATATTTCCAAGTTGTCAAGCATGCTTGGTTTGGTTAACTGTCTGATCTTCTAGTATGTTATATATTGTGCAATGTGGTGCTCAGTTAATGTTTGGTTCATTTATTGTGGTGTTTAGTTAACTGTTTGGTTCAATTCTGCAATGCAATGTTCAATTGTTGTGGGTGCATTTTGTTATTGTATACCATGTGAGAAATAAATCGAATTTGGCTGTAATAAATACATGAGAAACAAATACAATTGCTATATTTCCAAGTTGTTAAGCATGCTTGGTTTGGTTAACTGTCTGATCTTCTATTAGGAGTATGTTATATTGTGCAATGTGGTGCTCAGTTAATCACTACTAGGGAAAAGCCTAGCAGTAGCGCGGGTCTAACATGTATCAGTAGCGTGGGGCCCCGCGCTACTGATACGGCGCTATAGCTAACTTGTAGTAGTAGCGCGTGTTGAACCGCGCTACTGCTATATATGCATAGCAGTAGCGGGCTTCTCCTAAACGCGCCACTGCTAATATCAGGAGCGCTTTACCATAAGCCATGCTACTGCTAAGTGCACGCTGCTGCTAACTTCATTCCCCTCGCTACTGCTAGTTTTATTAGTTTCTGATTTTTTTCTGCATATTTCTTTTGTATTTGTACAGACTTTATACAATAATCTCTAGCATATCATGCACATACAAATGTAATCATAGCATACACATACAAATAGTCTCATCAAATCATGTCATCATCATAATCATCATCCAACACAAAGTGGTCTCTCGTCATCATCTAGAAATAGTGATACAAGTCTCGAATACTTGCAACTACATCGTCATCCATCTAAACAATGATATACACGAGAAGAGCTATCACTATGAGTGAGAGCGAAACTATGCAGTACATGAGGCGGCGGTTATGAGTCCTCTCTCGCGCTAGCGTGAACCTCAAGTAACTAGCTTCTGCTTCTTGTCTGCTTTTGAAGCCTTTATGGCTGACGCCCGAGGCCCGCTCCACTTGCGTCTGACACTCGTGCCACTCATCGTACACTCCCGGAACCTTCCTTGTGTACACGACATATCACTGCTTCTTCGCCATCAAGGATCTAGGTACCTGTTAGAGATGCATCTTCATCAAGAGAATGTACAATCATATGCAACAAAATATACTTGAGCAACACGAAAAAGAAAGGGTTAGCAACTAGATGCAACATATAGTAAACATAAATAATCAACGCAGTTTCATCGTACGCAAACTAATTAACTAGAGGTACACAGGTCATCGTACCCAAACTAACAAAGTAGCGTTATGCAAGTTCGGCAGGGACCGTGGACATCACAAAGTTTCATCCCTACAGAAAGTATACAAGTTCAACCAACACATATCATCATCATCGGCATCGTAAATCACTAGAACTTCCATCCTTACGTATCATCGAGGATGCACCCTAGCTTCTTGAATGGGTGAGGTCCTGATGTTGCATGCCTATGCGAGTTCGGACGTCAGCTTGCGATATAGGGCCGTGGTGGAACATCCCCTTCTCTTCGACGACTTCTTTCATGATGATCGTCACAATGTCCCTCTGGATGCGAAAGAAGTCATCTCTAAGTTTATAATCCGCTTCTCCTTGAGATTCTACCCACTTGCGGATATGAACATCGCTTCTGGTTGTCATGCGAAGCTTTTGGTGATCCCTTCTGAACTCCATCATGAGATGGAGGAGGTAGAATCCATCGTTCCTGCTTTGTTTCGAGACATGGACATGGATGCAACAGAAGTTAGTTTTACGCGAGAAACCCATCTTCTTGTTCCTTTGTTTCCTGATCTGCAGGTGGCCACCCCTCAAGCTGAAGCCTTGGAGAGCATCATCTAGAATATTCATTATGTGGGTGTAGTCCTTCTTCTCGTAGTTTCTGGTAGGATCGAAATACATGGCATGGGAGACTCGCGGGTAAAGAACGATAAGGATGGCGCACCCGTTGCTGCGGGAAAAAAAACAACTCAAATTATTCTCCATATGAGCGAGAAGGAATGATTGAAATGTACGAAAGGGTTGTCCGGCACTGACTTACATTGGATGATAAGGCAGGAGGATAATTTCCTGGTTCTTATTCCTTATCATGAAGTTTTTGAGGTACTCCCTAGCAGTTTTACGCTCAAAGTTGCCGAGACTCAAGAAGGATGATGACCCACAAGTATAGGGGATCTATCATAGTCCTTTCGATAAGTAAGAGTGTCGAACCCAACGAGGAGCAGAAGGAAATGACAATCGGTTTTCAGCAAGGTATTCTCTGCAAGCACTGAAATTATCGGTAACAGATAGTTGTGTGATAAGATAATTCGTAACGGGTAATAAGTAACAAAAGTAAACAAGGTGCAGCAAGGTGGCACAATCCTTTTTGTAGCAAAGGACAAGCCTGGACGAACTCTTATATAAAGCAAAGTGCTCCCGAGAACACATGGGAATTGTTGTCAAGTTAGTTTTCATCATGCTCATATGATTCGCGTTCGTTACTTTGATAATTTGATATGTGGGCGGACCGGTGCCTGGGTGCTGCCCTTCCTTGGACAAGCCTCCCACTTATGATTAACCCCTCTCGCAAGCATCCGCAACCACGAAAGAAGAATTAAGATAAATCTAACCATAGCATGAAACATATGGATCCAAATCAACCCCTTACGAAGCAACGCATAAACTAGGGTTTAAGCTTCTATCACTCTAGCAACCCATCATCTACTTATTACTTCCCAATGCCTTCCCCTAGGCCCAAATCATGGTGAAGTGTCATGTAGTCGACGTTCACATAACACCACTAGAGGAATCTCATCAAAATATCGAACGAATACCAAATTCACATGATTACTTATAACATGACTTCTCCCATGTCCTTAGGAACAAACGTAACTACTCACAAAGCATATTCATAATCAAAATCAGAGGAGTATTAATTATCATTAAGGATCTGAACATATGATCTTCCACCTAATAAACCAACTAGCATCAACTACAAGGAGTAATCAACACTACTAGCAACCCACAGGTACCAATCTGAGGTTTTGCGACAAAGATCGGGTACAAGAGATGAACTAGGGTTTGAGAGGAGATGGTGCTGGTGAAGATGTTGATGGAGATTGACCCCCTCTCGATGGTGATGACGATGGCGATGATTTCCCCCTCCCGGAGGGATGTTTCCCCGGCAGAACAGCTCCACCGGAGCCCTAGATTGGTTCTGCCCAGGTTCCGCCTCGAGACGGCGGCGCTTCATCCCGAAAGCTTCCTCCTTATTTTTTCCAGGTCAAAACACACCTATAGCAGAAGATGGGCATCGGGGGCCTGCCAGGTGGCCCACAAGAATGGGGGGCGCGCCCAGGGGGTTAGGGCGCGCCCTCCACCCTTGTGGATGGCAGGTGGCCCCCCTCTGGTACTTTCTTCACCCAATATTTTTTATTAAATCCAAAATGACTCTCCATGAAGTTTCAGGACTTTTGGAGTTGTGCAGAACAGGTCTCTAATATTTGCTCCTTTTCCAGCCCAGAATTCCAGCTGCCGGCATTCTCCCTCTTCATGTAATCCTTGTAAAATAAGAGAGAAAAGGCATAAGTATTGTGCCAAAATGTGTAATAACAGCCCATAATGCAATAAATATTGATATAAAAGCATGATGCAAAATGGACGTATCAACTCCCCCAAGCTTAGACCTTGCTTGTCCTCAAGCGAAAGCCGATATCGAAAAATATGTCCACATGTTTAGAGATAGAGGTGCCGATAAAATAAAATACGGACATGAGGGCATCATGATCATCTTTAGAACAGCAACATATATTGTCATATAATTTCTTATGCTAAAGTAACAATTCGTTCACAAGGTAAAGTATGAATCAAAAACTTCATTGAAAACTAACAAACTATGATCTCAGTCATTGACGCAATTGAAATTTATCATAACATCGGAAAGAGTCAATATAAGAGCTTTTCAGCAAGTCCACATACTCAACTATCATTTAGTCTTTCACAATTGCTAACACTCACGCGATACTTATGGGTTCAAAGCTTCCATCGGACACAGAGAAAGATAAGGGCTTATAGTTTCGCCTCCCAACTTTTTACCTCAAGGGTAATGTCAACAATAATACTTTATGATAACCTACATCCGAGGGGATATATATATCTCGATCTTTCTCCAACACATAGTGCTTGCCAAAAGAAAAAAAGTGTAAAAAGGAAAGGTGAAGATCACCATGACTCTTGTATAAGGGTAGAAGATAAAAGTAAAAGATAGGCCCTTCGCAGAGGGAAGCAGAGGTTGTCATGCGCTTTTATGGTTGGATGTACAAAATCTTAGTGCAAAAGAACGTCACTTTATATTGCCGCTTGTGATAAAGAACTTTATTATGCAGTCCGTCGCTTTTATTTCTTCCATATCACAAGTTCGTATAAAGCTTATTTTCTTCACACTAATAGATCATACATATTTAGAGAGCAATTTTTATTACTTGCACCGATGACAACTTACTTGAAGGATCTTACTCAATCCATAGGTAGGTATGGTGGACTCTCATGGCAAAACTGGTTTAAGGGATGTTTGGAAGCACAAGTAGTATCTCTACTTGGTGCAAAGAATTTGGCTAGCATGAGAGGGAAAGGCAAGCTCAACATGTTGGAGGATCCATGACAATATAACTTCTATTCGGATATAAGAAAATATAACCCATTACGTTGTCTTCCTTGTCCAACATCAACTTCTTAGCATGTCATATTTTGATGAGTGCTCACAATTACAAAAGATGTCCAAGATAGTATATTTATATGTGAAGCCTCTCTTTCTTTATTACTTCCTATTAATTGCAACAATGACCAAAACTATGTTTGTCAACTCCCAACAAATTTTATTCATCATACTCTTTATATGTGAAGTCATTACTCACCATAAGATCAATATATGATCTTTTTATTATTTTATTCCCTCAAGATCATCACAAGAAAACAAAGCCCTCAACTCAAAACTACTCTTTATTATATAACTCATGGACTCGATTACATAGATAGAGATCAAAACAAAACTCAAAGCTAGATCATACTAAAACTTTATTCCACTAGATCAAGATATAACCAAAAGGATCGAACTAAGAAAAACGATAAAAGTAAAGGTGTGATGGTGATACGATACCAGGGCACCTCCCCCAAGCTTGGCAGTTGCCAAGGGGAGTGCCCATACCCATGTATTTATGTCTCTTTCTTCGGAGGTGGTGATGATGGAGTTGTTAATGAAGTAGTGCCACACATCAAGCGTAGGAGATGCTCCAGTTTACGAATAATGCCCTTGAGTGCGGTGATGTACTCTTGCAACATAATATTTTCGCGAGTGAGATATTTATTTTGCACACGAACTAATTCAATAATCTTGAAAGCTTCAATTTCAGTAGGGGTAAGCTGATTGTAGTAAGGTTGAAGGATGTCTTCTTCTTCTGCTGCCGGAACTTGATCTCCCTCAGTCTTCTTGATCTTATCATCCTTGTTAGTTTCCCCAAGTTCTTCTCTCTTCATCTCTATCTTCATCAGCCAAGCATCGTCGCCGTACCACATACCTATTCCCTTTTGGAGTCTGAGATATAATGTTTGATTCTTTGACCGTTTACCACCTTCGGATTTGTGCCTTCGACGTTGTTGATTTTTATGGCACCGGAACGATAGACCTCCTCGATAATGTAAGGACCTTCCTATTTAGAGAGAAGCTTTCCTGCAAAAAATCTTAAATGAGAGTTGTATAGCAAAACATGATCACCTATATTAAACTCACGCTTTTGTATCCTTTTGTCATGCCATATTTTAACTTTTTCTTTAAACAACTTGGCATTCTCATAGGCTTGGGTTCTCCATTCATCAAGCGAGCTTATGTCAAATAACCTCTTCTCACCGGCAAGTTTGAAATCATAGTTGAGCTCTTTAATTGCCCAATAAGCTTTATGTTCTAGTTCAAGAGGTAAGTGACAAGCCTTTCCATAAACCATTTTATATGGAGACATACCCATAGGGTTTTTATAAGCAGTTCTATAAGCCCATAATGCATCATCAAGTTTCTTAGACCAATTCTTTCTAGATCTATTAACAGTCTTTTGCAAAATCAATTTAATCTCCCTATTGCTCAATTCTACTTGACCACTAGACTGAGGATGATATGGAGATGCAATTCTATGGTTAACATCATACTTAGCAAGCAATTTACGGAAAGCACCATGAATAAAATGTGAACCACCATCAGTCATCAAATATCTAGGGACTCCAAACCTCGGAAAAATAACTTCTTTAAGCATCTTAATAGAAGTGTTATGATCAGCACTACTAGTTGGAATAGCTTCTACCCACTTAGTACCATAATCAACAGCAACTAAAATATGTGTATACCCATTAGAGGAAGGAAAAAGTCCCATATAATCAAAGCCCCAAACATCGAATGGTTCAATAACAAGCGAATAATTCATAGGCATTTCCTGACATCTAATATTACCAATTCTCTGGCATTCATCACAAGACAAGACAAACTTACGAGCATCCTTGAAGAGAGTAGGCCAATAAAAACCAGATTGCAATACCTTATGTGCAGTTCTATCTCCAGCATGGTGTCCTCCGTAAGACTCGGAGTGGCACTTGCGTAGGATCTATTCCTATTCATGCTCAGGTACACAACGTCTAATAACACCATCTACTCCTTCTTTATAAAGGTGTGGGTCATCCCAAAAGTAATGTCTTAAATCATAGAAAACCTTTTTCTTTTGCTGGTATGTGAAACTAGGTGGTATAAATTTAGCAACAATGTAATTAGCATAATCAGCATACCATGGAGTATTACGAGCAGCATTTATGACAGCAAATTGTTCATCAGGAAAGCTATCATCAATAGGCAGTGGGTCATCAAGAACATTTTCTAACCTAGACAAGTTGTCTGCAACGGGGTTCTCAGCTCCCTTTCAATCAATAATATGCAAATCAAATTCTTGTAGCAAGAGAACCCATCTAATAAGTCTAGGTTTAGCATCTTTCTTTTCAATAAGATATTTAATAGTAGCATGATCAGTGTGAACAGTTACTTTGGAATCAACAATATAGGATCTGAACTTATCACAAGCAAAGACAACTGCTAAAAATTCTTTTTCAGTAGTAACATAATTCCTCTGGGCACTGTCTAGAGTTTTACTATCATAATGAATAACATTTAATTTCTTATCAACTCTTTGCCCTAGAACAGCACCAACAGCATAGTCACTAGCATCACACATAATTTCAAAGGGTAAATTCCAATTAGGTGGCTGAACAATAGGTGCAGAAATCAAGGCTTTCTTAAGTATTTCAAATGCTTCTACACAATCATCATCAAAAACAAAAGGAACATCTTTTTACAAGAGATTAGTGAGAGGCCTAGAAATTTTAGAGAAGTCTTTAATAAACCTCCTACAGAAACCAGCATGACCAAGGAAACTTCTTATACCTTTGATATCTTTAGGACACGACATCTTTTCAATAGCATCTACTTTAGCTTTATCAACTTCAATACCTCTTTCAGAAATTTTATGCCCCAAAACAATACCTTCATTAACCATAAAGTGGAACTCTCCCAATTTAAGACAAGATTAGTTTCTTCACATCTCTGTAAAACTAGATCAAGGTTGCTTAAGCAATCATCAAAAGAAGTCCCGTAAACGGAGAAATCATCCATGAAAACCTCAACAATCTTTTCACAAAAATCACAGAATATAGCAGTCATACATCTTTGAAAGGTAGCAGGTGCATTGCATAAACCAAAAGGCATACGTCTATAAGCAAAGGTACCGAAAGGGCAAGTAAAAGTGGTCTTTTCCTGATCATCTTTTAACACGGGTATTTGAGAAAAACCAGAAAAACCATCTAGAAAGCAAAAATGTGTATGTTTGGATAGTCTTTCTAGCATTTGATCAATAAAAGGTAGAGGGTAATGATCTTTTCTAGTAGCTTTATTTAATTTGTGAAAATCAATTACCATTCTATAACCTGTAACAATTCTTTGTGGGATCAATTCATTCTTATCATTAGGAACAACAGTAATACCTCCCTTCTTAGGGACACAATGAAGACGACTTACCCACTTACTATCAGCAATAGGATAAATTATACCTGCCTCCAGAAGCTTTAGTATTTCATTTCTTACCACTTCTTTCATCTTAGGATTTAACCATCGTTGGTGATCAACAACTGGTTTAGCATCATTCTCCAAATTAATTTTGTGCTGACATAGAGTGGGACTAATGCCCTTAAAATCATCAAGAGTATATCCAATAGCGGCACGGTGCTTCTTCAGAGTTTTCAATAATTTCTTTTCTTCATGCTCTGAAAGTTTAGCACTAATAATAATAGGATATATCTTCTTTTCATCGAGATAAGCATATTTCAAAGTATCCGGTAATTGTTTAAGCTCAAACACGGGATCACCCTTGGGTGGAGGAGGATCCCCAAGGATTTCAACAGGCAAATTGTGTTTCAAAATAGGCCCTTGATTAAAGAATATCTCGTCTATTTCCCTTCTTTCATTCATAAACATATCATTCTCATGGTCTAGCAAATATTGTTCTAAGGGATCAGTAGGAGGCACGGCAATAGAAGCAAGGCCAATAATTTTATCCTTACTAGGCAATTCTTTATCATGGGGTTGTCTACGAAATTTAGAGAAATTAAAATCATGAGACATATCCCCTGAACTGACAGTAACAATATCTCTCTCGCAATCTATCTTAGCATTAACAGTATTCAAGAAAGGTCTACCAAATATAATGGGACAAAAGTCATCTTGTGGGGAAGCAAGAACAAGAAAATCAGTAGGGTATTTTATTTTCCCACACAAGACTTCAACATCTCTAACAATCCCAATTGGTGAAATAGTATCTCTATTGGCAAGCTTAATAGTAACATCAATATCTTCTATCTCAGCAGGTGCAATATCATTCATAATTTCTTTATATAAGGAAAAAGGAATTGCACTCACACTAGCACCCATATCACATAAGCCATGATAACAATGATCTCCTATTTTAACTGAAACAACAGGCATGCCAACAATGGGTCTATGTTTATCTTTACTATCGGGTTTAGTAATTCTAGCAGCTTCATCACAGAAATAAATAACATGCCCATCAATATTATCAACCAAGAGATCTTTAACCATAGCAATACTAGGTTCAACTTTAATTTGCTCAGGGGGTGTAGGTGTTCTAGTATAACTCTTACGAACCACAGTTGAAGCTTTAGGATGATCCTTTATTCTAACAGGAAAATGTGGTTTCTCAATATAAGCAGTAGGAACAATAGGATCAACATTATAAGTAGTAGTTTCTTCTTCAACTTTAATAGGTTCTACTACTTTAACTTCAATGGGAGGATGATATTTAAACCACTTCTCCTTAGGGAGATCTACATGAGTAGCAAAAGATGCACAGAAAGAAGCTACTATCTCAGAGTCAAGTCCATATTTAGTGCTAAAATCATGAAAAGCATCGGTATACATAAAAGATTTAACACAATCAAACTTAAGGTTTATACCTGACTCCTTACCTTCGTCGAGTTCCCAATCTTCAGAGTTGCGTTTAATTCTTTACAATAAATCCCATTTGAATTCAATAGACTTCTTCATAAAAGAACCAGTACAAGAAGTTTCGAGCATGGATCGATCATTTTAAGAAAGCCGAGCATAAACATTTTGAATAATAATTTCTCTTGGGAGCTCATGATTGGGGCATGAATATAACATTGACTTAAGCCTCCCCCAAGCTTGAGCGATACTTTCTCCTTCACGAGGCCTAAAATTATATATATAATTCCGATCACGATGAACCAGATGCATAGGATAAAACTTCTGATGAAATTCCAATTTCAATCGGTTGTAGTTCCATGATCCAATATCATCACATAGCCTATACCATGTCAATGCCTTCTCCATCAAAGATAAAGGGAAGACCTTCTTCTTGACTTCATCCTTGGGAAAACCTGCAAGCTTAAATAATTCACAAACTTCATCCACATAGATTAGATGCATATCAGGATGTAATGTTCCATCTCCTGTGTAAGGATGAGCTAGCAGTTTCTCTATCATACCCGAAGGAATTTCATAATAAATATTTTCAGTAGGTGCAGTAGGTTGAGGGGAAACTCTTTGCTCTTCTGGTCGGGGTGAAGATACCCCGAACAAACCCCTCAAAGGATTACTTTCCATAGTAACAAGTGACAGTAAATTTCAGCACACTATATAAATGTTTCCTTACCAAATTCCACTCACCAAAGGCGCTTCACTCCCCGGCAACGGCGCCAAAAAAGAGTCTTGATGACCCACAAGTATAGGGGATCTATCATAGTCCTTTCGATAAGTAAGAGTGTCAAACCCAACGAGGAGCAGAAGGAAATGACAAGCGGTTTTCAGCAAGGTATTCTCTGCAAGCACTGAAATTATCGGTAACAGATAGTTCTGTGATAAGATAATTCGTAACGGGTAATAAGTAACAAAAGTAAACAAGGTGCAACAAGGTGGCCCAATCCTTTTTGTAGCAAAGGACAAGCCTGGACGAACTCTTATATAAAGCAAAGCGCTCCCGAGAACACATGGGAATTGTTGTCAAGTTAGTTTTCATCATGCTCATATGATTCGCGTTCGTTACTTTGATAATTTGATATGTGGGTGGACCGGTGCTTGGGTGATGCCCTTCCTTGGACAAGCCTCCCACTTATGATTAACCCCTCTCGCAAGCATCCGCAACTACGAAAGAAGAATTAAGATAAATCTAACCATAGCATGAAACATATGGATCCAAATCAGCCCCTTATGAAGCAACGCATAAACTAGGGTTTAAGCTTCTGTCACTCTAGCAACCCATCATCTACTTATTACTTCCCAATGCCTTCCCCTAGGCCCAAATCATGGTGAAGTGTCATATAGTCGACGTTCACATAACCCCACTAGAGGAAAGACAACATACATCTCATCAAAATATCGAACGAATACCAAATTCACATGATTACTTATAACAAGACTTCTCCCATGTCCTCAGGAACAAACGTAACTACTCACAAAGCATATTCATAATAAAAATCAGAGGAGTATTAATTATCATTAAGGATCTGAACATATGATCTTCCACCGAATAAACCAACTAGCATCAACTACAAGGAGTAATCAACACTACTAGCAACCCACAGGTACCAATCTGAGGTTTTGAGACAAAGATTGGGTAAAAGAGATGAACTAGGGTTTGAGAGGAGATGGTGCTGGTGAAGATGTTGATGGAGATTGAGCCCCTCTCGATGAGAGGATCGATGGTGATGACGATGGCGATGATTTCCCCCTCCCGGAGGGATGTTTCCCCGGCAGAACAGCTCCGCCGGAGCCCTAGATTGGTTCTGCCCAGGTTCCGCCTTGAGACGGCAGCGCTTCATCCCGAAAGCTTCCTCCTTATTTTTTCCAGGTCAAAACACACCATATAGCAGAAGATGGGCGTCGGGGGCCTGCCAGGTGGCCCACAAGGATGGGGGGCGTGCCCTCTACCCTTGTGGATGGCCGGTGACCCCCCTCTGGTACTTTCTTCGCCCAATATTTTTTATTAAATCCAAAATGACTCTCCGTGAAGTTTCAGGACTTTTGGAGTTGTGCAGAACAGGTCTCTAATAGTTGCTCCTTTTCCAGCCCAGAATTCCAGCTGCCGGCATTCTCCCTCTTCATGTAATCCTTGTAAAATAAGAAAGAAAAGGCACAAGTATTGTGCCAAAATGTGTAATAACAGCCCATAATGCAATAAATATTGATATAAAAGCATGATGCAACGTGCATGTAGTATGGATCCGCCACACAGATTTGCCAGACTTGTTCTCTCTTCATGACGGAGCTCATATGCAGCGCAAAAAGGCGGATGATTGTAAAATCGAGCTGCCTTGTCAGAAACATCTCAAAGATATGCTCAAACCGCAGGAAGAACACCTCCGCGGGCCATGTGTCGATGTAGCACTTCCCCTCAGGCACACAAGCCACATATGTCGGATATCCTAGATCCTTCGAGGCTAGTAGGCTTATCTCAGTCGACAGCACATGGTCGTGCAGTCTCCTGAGATCCCCTGATATAGCCTCTAGCGGTTTCGACGGTATCATTGGCTCGCCCGCGAAATGGAACATGGCCGCACCTTTGACGGGTACACGCTCTTCAAAATCCGCCGTCTGGCTGCTATGTGCTCTGGCTTGTTTGTAGGTAGCAGAGCCTTTCTTCGCCGGTCTCTTCCTCTCCTTTTTCTTGGGCTGACCTTCCAGACCCTTCCTTAACCCCTGCCCCAGTGTTGTCGGGCTAAGCACTGTACGACCCTCGGCTAGTTGAGCAAGCATTGAGGCGGCATCTTCAGGCGTGTCCTGTGAGGATTGCATGAAGAGAGACTTCTTGCAATCAACCCTGCTAGGACATTCCTGCCCGACAGGCACATCATCCACCTCCTCATCAGCATGCTAATAGCCCGAGTCGTCATATGGCTGACTCATCATTTCTAAGTCGTCGTCATAGGCGCCTGTATTGAGGAACCGAAGAGGGTGATCCTCATCCATCTCATCATCCATTCTTTGTTCTACGGGGGCGATTACATCAGCCACTATTGGACCCCCTTCCTCGCGTCGTCTGCCGCTCTCACCCGGCACTACAGGCGCTGGTAATTGCGTAGGCGAGGTGGTGGTGTTCATACCTGCTTGCTCATGTGTGGTTATTGGTGTGCTCTCGACCGCCTCCAGACGAAGAAGATTCTTCGGCCATAGCAGCATCCAACCCTTGCAGTTTCCAAGCCGCAGCAGGGTCTCGTCGTCCTCTCCCCCAAGCCATACTGGAGGAGGCAAATCCTCGTGCCCCGGTTTCACACTTGACAAGGTAACCCTGAAGTGGCCACCGGGGATCAGTTGGCCGTGGAACATGAGTTCCAAGGGCTTCGTTATCACCGCCTTTCCCACGTCCACCTTCTAGCCTTTGATCAAGTAGAGTACGGTGCACGGGGTTTCGTTGGCCTGCAAAGACATGTCTGTGGCGTAAAACTTCCGAAAGGCAATGAAAACAAAATATTCTAGATATATGTTGGTGCGACATGTAATTACCGTGAGGGCGTCGAGCTCAGCCAAAGACGAAGGCCCGCCTAGCGCACCAGAGACTGAGGATGGGCTGCTATGAGCGGGTGCGGGTGCGGGTGCGGGCGCAGTTGCGTGAGCAGGTGATGGTGCGGTTGTGATGTTCACCGAGTTGCTCCCGATGAAGCTAGGCATGGGGAAATCATCTACTGTCTTGTCTGGATTTTCCTTCGTCCAGTTGATGATAGCCGGGATCAAGTTAGTAGCAAAATCATTTCTGCAGGCATCTACAGCTGCAGCGACTGCCTGCTGGACCAACTCATTTTTCTCCTGAGCTGCTTTTTTCGCGTCCTCAGCTGCTTTTTTCTCGAACACAAGCTTCACCTTCTCGTCGATGTCTGCCTGACTGAACTTCTTTTTCTGCTTCTTGGCCTCTAGGCCCTCGTTGTAAAAGACCTTCCACGTGGCGCCGTCTCCGGCACCGTGCACACATCCATATTGCGGCCGCTGGTCCAAAGGGAGTCCCTTAAGTTCGTTCAAGGCCCGGTTGAGAGGGGTGTCCCACTTGGTCCTCATCAACGAAGACTCACTTTCGGCTGCAAGCTTGTGTTGCTTCTCCTGTAGAAGGAACGTGAACCGTTTACGAATGTGTAGTCGACTTGATCATAAGCTAAATGTAAGGTGGTAAAAGAATAATTACCAGTATTCTAATGAATTTCCTCGTGATCGGGTCCATGTAAAAAACCTTCTTTTCCTTGTCCCACTTGTAGCGGGCCCTGATGAAGTCACGCTCCAAGGGGTTGGTGAACTTTGCGAAGGGGTCTGGGAGACCTGCGGCTTCACGTTCCACGTCCTCCTTATCCCAGATGGGCCTTTTGCCAAGGTAGCCACGGCTTCCGAGGCGTTGGTTCCCCTTGTTCCTTTGCTGAAGGTTCTTGAATTTCTCAGCCTTAGCCTTGGCGTCCTCGGTAGCGCAAGTGTCCTTGAACTTTTGGAACTCCTCTTTCGTAAGTGTTGGATTTTCCTCCCGAATCTTGGAGAGGGGTTCATCAGCCTCAATAGCTCGTTTCACCCTCCCTTTACAGGAGGCCAAATCATTGCTGAACATGCCCATAGCGTGATTGTTAATCTTTTTCATCTTCGGATCATCCCACGGGAATTCTATGCTGTCATCCCGGTCGGGGAACTGGAATCTCTTATGCAGCTTCGTTAGGAGCAACTGCTTCAAATGTTCTTTACCCCTTAAGTCATCGTCGTTGATGCTCATGGTTTCCCTTAGGATGCATCCGAGTTGGTTCCTGTAGCACTTGTGAGGTTCATCTGGCTCTAATGACTCAAACTTGCTAGGGGCCATCTTTGTGATGAGCAGTCGTCCGATGCCGAGTTTGTTAGGTTTTCGTATCCTCTGCTTCTTCTTTTCGTTAGCGGCTTCGGCGCCGGTACCTTCTCCGCCGGTCTCAGCGCCGCCATCGGTGCCGGTGTTGTCGGTGTCGATGTTGGCGTTAGTACCATCATCGAGGCCGCCCTGCAAACCTTGACTGTGCTTAGCAGACAAATAGTCGAGGTAGTTTTGTTCACCCTCATAATCCATCTCATCTGCATCGTGGTCAGAAGGCCCGGTTTCTTTGTTGTTCGACATGTTTCCTATGATTAAGTCTCCTCGTTTAATTCTTAAACTATATTAAAAATGAGTAATGACATAAAAAAAGGTCTATGGTTTGCCGGAATGTTGTTTCATTCCCGTCGCAGCAAATCCCGACACTCGATATGCCTAATTTCTAGCACAAGTCATGCCAAAATTCACGGGAAATTTTGGCATGACCTTTGCTAAAAAGTGGACATATCGAGCGCCTGAAATTCACCGGAACGGAAATGAATCAACATCCCGGTGAAACATAGGCCACTCAGATCCAAATATGACATGTCCGAATTCCAAATATCACATGTCCAAATCACATGTCCACATATCACATGTCCACTTCAAATTTGCATATAACAGGAAGAAAAATATAGAACTTGAAGAAAAATGCAAGAAGTCCTTTTTCTTCACAATATTTGAAACTAAATTCAGCCTACCTAAATTTCTGTCCTAATTTGAAACCTAGCTAAATTTCTGTCCAAATTTGAAACTTAGGGTTCATACTAATTAACTAGGTTCATACTACCTAATCTGTCCTACAATTGCTTTAACTAAAAAAATTAAATACCTAGAATTCTATTAACTACACCTAAAATACCTAGAATTCATTTAACCCATACTAATTCTGTTTTTTTAAATAGGGTTCATACGAATTCTATTTTTTTAATAGCAACAATTGCTTTAACTAAAAAAACTAAATAGCAACAATTGCTTTAACTAATCTGTCCTAGGGTTCATACTAATTCTAATTAACTAACTAGCACTAAAATAGCCTAGGGTTCATACTAATTCTAATTAACTAACTAGCACTATAAAATAGCCTAGGGTTCATACTAATTCATACTAACTAGCACTAAATAGCTAGGGTTCAGGGGAGGGGAGAGTGCTTACAGAGGGCGGAGAGAGAGATGGGGTCGGCGAGACGGCGGCGGGGGCTCCGGCGGCGGCGAGGCGCGATCGAGGAAGCAGGCGCGGTGAGGCGGGGTCGGGGGAGACGGTGGCGGAAAGCGAGGGCAGGGGCTCCGACGAGGTCAAGGAGGAGGAGGCACAGGCGCGCGGCGACGTCGAGGGCAGGGCTCCGGTGAGGGCGAGGGCAGGGGCTCCGGCGGCGGCGACAAGGGGGAGAAGAGAGTGGGGAATTGGGGGAGGAAGCAGATGAGGGATGCCTGCGCGGGGGGTTATGTCAAAATAGCAGTAGCGTTGTCTTAGGAAACGCGCTATAGCTAATTTAGCTATAGCGCGTTTTCTAAAACAGCGCTACTGCTATCTAATGTAGCTATAGCGCATTTATGGGACAACACTACTGCTATTTGACATAGCTATAGCGCTTTTTTTCAACCAGCGCTCCTGCTATTGTTTTCATTTTTTCTTTTTCTTTTCTTCAAACAGCGCTACCTTTTCTTTTTTGCTTTCTTTTTTTCTTTTCTTTGTCATTTTTGTTTCTTCTATTTTATTTTCCTTTTCTTTTTCTTTTTTGCTTTCTTTCTTTTCTTTTCCTTTTCTTTTGTTGCTTTCTTTCTTTTCTTTTCCTTTTTTTCGAGAGCCGGAACGAAGGGAAGGTGATACAATGTATATAACTAAGGCGATATATATTGCATCATTTGACCCATAACGGTTAAGTGTGCATACAAAATAGGAACATATATATTACATCATTTGACCCATAACGGTTAAGTGTGCATACAAAATAGGAACATATATATTGCATCATTTGACCCATAACGGTTTCTCAGTGTCAACGTTTCCGTTTTTGAGTGAGCTTCTTTCCCTTCTTGTTCGTTGACGAATAATTAAGCCCCTCATTGTGACTTTTCCTTTTCCATGGAGTACTATCTTTCTTAGGTAATGTAGTATTGATTCTTCTTCTGACGCATACTTCATCGTCATCGTCATCTTCCCTCATCGGGTTGCCGTACTGGTCGTAGTCTTCCTCGTTGGCGACTCCATCCATTCCAATGATGTTCCTTTTGCCTCTCCTCTCGACAACACGGCTGGGATTGCTCGGGTCGGTTATGAAGAAGCATTGTGTCACATGCTTAGCATGTACCCATGGCTCGTTTTTTGCGATGGCGTTCATGGTAGCGCTCTTGGCGTCGGGTATAGACATGGTAGTGAAATACCGGTTTTCTCTTTCGACATTCTTAGCCTATCTGGCATGGAACATCATCGCGCTGTGCAGTCTAGAGTAGTCAAGCTCCCAGATCTCCTCGACCCTTTTGTAGAAGCTCTCAGTTGTGCCGTTGTCGCCGGTCATGCATTCCATCGTCACCCCTGAGTTCTGAAAATCACTGTTCATATCTTTGGCCTCCGTGTAGAACGTGTATCCATTGATATCATATGCCTGATAGGTCGTGAGGTTGGTCGCGGGGCCATGTGCTAATGCGTAGAAAGTGGAGTTGTGCTCTCTAGTAACTTCGGCGTTGGTCCTGCATAGCCCACGGTCATGATACTTCTTTGCGATGATTTCTTTGTGCAGTGTCACGAAAGGATCTACCTCGTCTAGGTGATGTAGCACTACTAAGTTTGCTATGTCAAAGTCATTGCGTCGATCCGAGTAACCCACATGCAGTTCCCTGCGACTGTTGGAGTGACCTTCTCCTTCAAGCCTCCCAAGGTGCTTCTTAACGGGCAAACCAACACCAGGCCGGTCTCCGCCATATTGATAATTCTCGCAGAAAGAGATGCACTCTTGTGTCAGATAGCCCTGGATGATGCTTCCATCCGGACGGGACATGTTACGAATGAATCCTTTGATGACCCCATTCATCCTCTTGAATGGCATCATGTTGTGCAGGAATGACGGCCCCAGGTCTATTATGTCGTCCACAATATGGATACACAGATGCACCATGACGTCAAAGAACGCGGGCGGGAAGTACATCTCAAACTCATTTAGTATCACAACGATCTCTTCCTGTAGCCTTCGGAGCTGGTTCACACTGATCGACTTTCGAGAGATGACGTCGAAAAAGTTGCAGAGACCAATAAGCGTGTCACGGACGTGCTTGTCCATTATCCCTCTAAGGGCAACAGGTAGTATCTGCGTCATCATCACATGACAATCATGGGACTTCATTCCGCTGAACCTTTTCTTCTTCTTGTCTAGAAATCTGCTTATCTTCCCACAGTAACCGGAACTAACTTTGATTCTGGTAAGGCACTTGAAGAATTGATCTATCTCAGCCGGACTTAAGGTGAAGCAAGAAGGGGGGCAATAATCCTCTTCCTTCACTTTTTTGCCCTTCTTCTCCCGCGCCTCCGTCTCCGTCTCTGTCTCCTCTGACTTCTTACGGGGCGGCATGTGCAGATCTGCCATGATATTCAAATCTTGCAAGTCTCTTCTTGCCTTCGGCCCATCCTTGGTCTTATCCGGCATGTTCATCAGTGTCGCAAGCAAGCTCTCAAGGACATTCTTACAGATATGCATTTGATCAAGGCAATGAGGCGTGTCGAGTTTGTGCCAGTACTCCAAGTCCCAGAAAACAGACCTCGTCTTCCATACCTTCACCAGCGGCTCCAGCGCCTTTTTCATCGTCTTTCCCGGCGCGGGGCACTGTTCCCAGTTTTTCAACAGCTCATCGATTTCGGCGCCGCTCCGCTTACATGGAGGTCCTCGATGCTCAGCCTCACCATTGAATAGATCTCCATGGTTTCTCCACGGGTCGTCCTTCTCGAGCAATCTTCGATACCCCATGTACATGATTTTCCCAGACCCGCCTTCTTTCGTTGACGTTAGCTGCTGAGATGTCATATCATCCATGCACCGCGTGCATCCACAATATCCGTGGCACACCTGGCCTGCGACATATCCGTAACCGAGATAGTCGTGCACCGTCGTGATCAGCGTGGCTCTCATATTGAAATACTCGCCTTTACTGGCGTCCCATGTCTTGGCCGGTGTTTTCCATAACGTGTCTAACTCCTCTTGAAGTAGCCCCAGATACAGATTAATATTATTTCCTGGTTGTTTCAGCCCTTGAATCAGCATGCTTATGTGTATGTACTTCGACTTCATGCACACCCAGGGGGGATGTTGTACATCCATACAAACACGGGCCATGTGCTATGGTTGGTGTTCTGGTTGCCAAACGGATTCATGCCATCGGTACACGCGCCAAGCACGATGTTCCTTGCATCACATGTGAAATATCGATATTCGCCGTTGAACGCTCTCCACTGGCTTGCATCCACGAGGTGTCTCAGCTTCGGATCATCTCCATCGTCGGGCTTTGTCCTCTCCGTGTGCCAACGCATGAGCTTTGCTTCCTTGGGATCTACAAAATAACGTTGCAGATGGGGAGTGATCGGTAAGTACCATACATCTTTCTAGGGAGATTTCTTTTCGGCCTTCTTGTATCGAGAAGCATTGCACACCAGACAGCTGGTTTTTTCACGTGCTCCTTCCGATAAATGATGCAATTGTTGATGCATGCATGGTATCTAATGTGCGGCAGATCAAGAGGGCACACGATCTTCTTGGCCTCATCCACACTAGTAGGACATAGATTCCCCGCGGGAAGAACATCCTTTAGGTACTTGAGAAGCTCATCGAGGCTAGTGTTGGTCCATTTGTTTTTAGCCTTCGTCTTCAGAAGTTCAAGCGTGAAACTCAAGCGGGTCACCTCGGGATCGCAACCATCATACAATGGAGTGATCGAGTCTACCACCAGTTGCTCCAGCTTGGCCTCCTCTCTAGAAGCAGCTCTGTCAGTACTCGTCTCCTTGCGAAGCAGTTCTCAAACATGAGGGTCCCGCACGATTGAACTTAGTAGTGATGAAGTCTGCGGCGTGTCCACATTTTCTTCACCACCATGTCCGGCCTCTTCTCCGCCGGCCTCTTCTCCACCGCCATGTCCGATCCCTTCTCCGCCGCCATTATCGGTCATCTCTTCGTCTTGCCCCGTGTCGTCATTGCCTGCCCTGTCGGCTTCCTCATCATCATCATCTTCAATTATCCACCGAGTATAGCCATCCATGAAATCATTCATGAGCAGGTGCGCCATCAAACGACCATCCTCATGGGGGTCGAGCCAAACTCCTCCTTTGCATCTTCGACACGGACAAAAAATCTCTGTCCGGTTATTTTCATTCATCTCCTGCACCGCCGACTGCAACCATCGTTCCACTGACCATCATGAACGCATGCACGGTAATAATAAACAAATTGATTATAAAAATGCATGCATGCATCAAAGTCATACAAAAATTCTGCATGACCTTCCCTAAAAATAGGACATATAGAGTTTGCCCGGAATTCGCCGAAATGGAAATAAATCAACATTTCGGCAAAACATAGGCAACTCAAGCACAATTGGGCTATAACTCATGCCACACATACAATTTCCATCATATCGCCTGATTATGTCATATTGCACACATACACATATTTCCATTCTTGCAAAAGCACAAATTTTTAATCACCTATCTCGAGATCGAGCACAGTGATGATGATGTCGATCGGTGTCGCCACACACCTAGGGAATGATCAAAAGTGGACAAAGCTTACTTCTTGACATGGCTAGATCTAGTTAGGGAGGTACATAGGTCACTTCATTAAATGCTAGATCTACCTAGCTAGTTGGGGAAGGAGATGAGTTTAACTAGTGGAGGGGGAGGAAAAAGAGAAAGGAGATGCATTAATGGAGGTGGTGTAGTTAGCTAGGAGCAATAAAGAGAGAGAAAGAGAGCTAGAAGAAAGAGAGTAATGGGGGGGGGGGAGAAGTAGTGAGGAAGAAGCAAAGTGAGGGAGAGAGGATGTGGGAGCTAGGGGAAAGTGAAGGAAGAGAGGATGGGGGAGGGGGAGGGGGGAGGAAAAAGGTGGTGGCTGCGGTTTAGCAGTAGCGCGGGGGAGTAACACACACTGCTGCTAAATATGTAGCAGTAGCACGCTCCTGAGAGACGCACTACTGTTAAGTGGGGCCTGCCATGTGGCCAGGTTCAAACTTAGCTATAGCGCCCTACCCAAAAAATGCGCTACTACTATTTAGTTAGCAGTAGCACGGTTATTGTAAGGGCACTACTACTAAAACTAGCTTGGCGGCAACGGTGGGGCAATTTTAGTAGTAGCGCCTTTTATTCTTGCCGCGCTACTGCTATATTTATAGCAGTAACGCCGGTTGCGGCCACGCTCTGCTGCTAAGTAGCAGTAGTGCCTCATTTTAGCCAGCGCTACTGCTAAGCTTCTATGTATAAGGTTTTCCCTAGTAGTGAATGTTTGGTTCATTTGTTGTGGTGTTTAGTTAACTGCTTGGTTCAATTCTGCAATGCGATGTCCAATTGTCGTGGGCAGAATTTTGTATTGTTGTGCATGTGAGGAATAAATCGAATTTGGCTGCACTTAATACATGAGAAACATACACAATTGCTATATTTCCTAGTTCTTAATCATGCTTGGTTTGGATAAATGGGTTTTCCATGTGGCTCGAATTAATTTGATGAATCTGCAATGTGCTTATTTTTCATCAACATATTTTACTGATAGCATGCGAACCCTCACTTAACCTGATTACTAACTACCTTATATGTGTTGTAGGGAAACAATGGGAAGCACTGAGGTTTACAATCGAGGTTCGCACATGCATGGTCCTTTGTCTAATAGCACATTATTGTGCAATTGCAGGAACCATTCTAATATTTAGGTTTTTAACAATTTGGTCTTGCACATGTAGGTCCTGCTGTCAGAGGTTTTGACCCACTGTTCGACCCTTTTTGCATATGGGGAAATGAGTTGTCCATGAATATCAGTCAAGTCAAGAAACTCAGAAAGATTGTTAGGATAAAGAAACTAGCGACAAAAAACAACAAGATCTTTGTCTGCACAATGAAGAAGACATCAGTGCACTACAGGATGGTACTAACTATTATACCTTGTCTTTTTTATTCCTTTGCGCCATTTAAAATCTAGAGAAGATATTTATGCATATCCTTGTTTTCAGGCCTTTCCAAAGCAGTTCACTGATGATTACCTCTCAAACCACCTGTATGGTCAGGAGGCGAGGAAGGTATTCATACAACACCCACGGTTCAATATTGAAGTGTTCCTGAAGAGGACGAAGGATGGACAGTCAATCATCCACAGGCACTGGCCTAAAGTTGCAAAGACCTTCAACATCAATGAAGGCTCAATATTCGCCTTCCGCTTCAGCAGTTTTCCATATGAGATTCATCTGTCTATCTACCGTCTATGATGCTAATTTCGAAAGGTTATAGATGTTGCATGTGAAACTTGGTGCTGGTGCAGTTGTGTAATGGGGTAGCTGAGTGCTGAAGCTATATGATGTTGTACTCTGATGTATTTCAATTATGAAATCCTGCTTCCTTAATACAAAAATGAAATATATTGTGTGCTTAATATGAAATGTCAATTAATAAATGGATTATTAATAATAGGACAATTAGCCTGCTAATTGGGTTTTTTCTATTGCAAACGGTTATTGAGAAAACACCGTGGACGATGGCCTCAGACAACGCACACAGTTTCTAGGAATAAAACATGTTGGATCAATGAACAATCACACATGACTTCCTCTTGAAAACTGTTTGTGTTAGGCCACCTTGCGCAAACGTTTACCACATAAAAAGTGTGTGTGATGGACAACCTATGTCACACAGTTTCTTCTACGCACCGTGTGTGATGCATTCAATTGCGCAAACGATAAAATTGTTAATATCATCTGCAATGACAACGCTATCACAAACGATTTAATGGGGAAAATTGCATGTGATGTACCTGCGAACGGAAACATTTTCCTTGAAGTGACTGTGTGGGATGTATATACGAACGGAAACATACTTCTTGGATTAACTGTGTGGGATGTGCATACTAACGAAAACGTATTCCTTGGATTGACTGTGTGGAATGTACATACGAACATACACGTTTAGCTGGGACTGACTGTGTGGGATGTACTTATGACTGAAAACGATTTGGCATGTATAATTGTATTTTTTTAGCACAACTGTACGTATAATCGTATTTGATCGCTCGCCCGTCGCACACGACCTCATTTTGATGAGCGTGTGTGACCGGAGGGCCTATCCCCGACGGTTTCTGGGTCGTGTGGGAAGGACCCCCCCTATCGCACACACTCACTGGGCGACGGTTCAGAACACCGTCGTGGAAAGGGGTTAAAAACCATTTGTATAGCACCTCGATGTACCAGTGTTATAGGGATGCTTTGAGATAGGAAACAAGTATCGCAAGATAGAACGAATATCATGCCATGATGTTATCTACACAAGGTTAAATGCAAGAAAAGTATGCATGCATAGATACTTGTTACCGAGGTAGCATTGAAAGGATGTAGTAGATACCAATTGAAGGTAGTAAATAGTAGTTCATTGATCATCCTAGCTTGACTCCAATAAGCACATGGTGACAACACCTTCCTTGTGAGTGAGCCGAGCATCCAATGCATCTCCAATTGTTCCTAGAACAACAACACAAACAAAATGGTATCCAAACTCATTGGGACCAAAGAGTTAGAGAACCAACAATACATAGGACAAACTCCACATAAATATGTGTGTATAGATAAGAAAATGAATTTCATGCACATCTCATCCAATTTGAGACTTGGTGGAGTTTCCCCTATATATTGGGTCAACGAAAGAAAGCATGCCAAAGAAAATACATGAAGTAAATATGCATGCTCAAGACTTTCAAGAACCGATACAAATGAAAAATAAATACCAAGTGAAAAATAGGATACCAAATGGAGAGAGCAACACTTGGAAGATATCAATTAAAAGATACATCAAGGAATGAGATATCCATTGATACACACAAAAATAAAGATATCAAACTCCCAAAAGAGAGGATGGTTCAAACAAACCAAGCCCTCTACAAAGTTTCATGATGGCACAAAGTACCAAAAAGAGACGGCTTGCCTTCCACCAACACGCACTTGAGAAGGATCACAAGATGAGTGTTCTTATAGAAAATATGATAGCTCCCCCAAGAGTTGTGCATTATAGATAATTTGCATTTGAATACAAAATGCACAAGGTGGGATCACCACTTTCACCATATCTAGAAAAACACTTAGAGAAGATCAAGCAAACAACAAGATCCACAAGTGGCACAGAAGGCAATGGGAGTTGACACAATCCTTGGCAAAATGTAACTTGTAGAGATAACATGCCACCTAGGAACAAGATAATTTACAATATCAACTCTAGGTGACAATATCTCAGAAGTACACATTTTCTAGGCTTGTAATATACATAGCATATTACTCCCCCATAATGTGATACCAATGGAAACTTAACAAGAGGCAAATAAAAAGATCCAACAAGAGATAATTAATGGACTATTTAGAATTTGAATTTCTCATGAGAAGACATACCACATATAGACTAGATAATCTTGAAATATCAATAGTAGGTGGTATTCCTCATGTACACACATTTATAGCATCGTGAAGTGCACAAAGCACATCACTCCCCAAAAATGGGACATTCCATTAATCTCTCACATGAGCCAACTAAGATACAAACACTATGCAAAAAGGCTCAACACAACATACATGATATGCAAACCAACATACACATACTTGATTTCTCAAGATAAGCAAATTGGAAGCACAACATATACAAACACATGCAAGGCATAAAACTAACACATGCAAAGGGACAAGTAACTTTTAATGTAAACAAATTAAGTACAAGTTACCGCAAGGAGGCACATTGGATATAAGATAGAAACTTGATAATCCAAATGACTTGGCTTGTAACAATATGAATGATGAAGACCCCTTAATTCTTCATAATGTAGCCAAGTCTCCAATGCCCTCCATCAACACCTATGATCAAGTTTGAGCTTGTTGGTCCCCAACAAAGTTGGGTCCAAAGAGGTTAGTCACAATAGGCTTGGCTACCCAAATGGTTCTTTTCTTGACACCACTTTAAGTACCAACAAACTTGGCAAACACATTGCCCACCTTATCCTTCCCAAGAGAATAGATATCATCAATTAGAATATGATTGGATAAGGTACCATTCGTGCATGAAGAAGTGACGTGACCTTTCTCACGACATAAGTAGCAATGTCTACTCTTCAATTTCTTCTCACTTGATTGCTCAACTTGAGAAGCATTAGCCCGAGTCTTCTTGGGAAGAGGCCTTTCTTCAACTTGTGGTTGAGCATGAGAATGAACTTGTGGCCGCTTCCCTTGTTACTTGTCACTAATGGGCTTCTTCTTCAACGGGCAAGATCTAACATGATGCCCTTCAATTTTGCACTTGAAGCAAACAATCTTGGCCGAATTCTTGACTTGTTCTTGGCCCTTCTTCTTGATGATCTTGGACTTCTTCTTATTGGAGTTGAATCCAAGTCCACCTTTGTCATTGGGGTATTTTTGCACACTCAGGATATTGTTGAGTGTGGACTTCCCTTCATGACACTTTTCCAAGTCTTTCTTCAAAGAAGTGACTTCAGCCTTGAGCTCTTTGATTTCCTCTACATGGTTAGTATCAACACATGTACTAGAGGAAGTATAAGCTTCATCGTTAGAGCAACAAGGCAAGGAAAGCAATTCATCACAAGATGTAGCAACATTGTGAGTAGATGAATTACGAGGACTAGCACATGGCAATATAGCATTTTGACTTGAATTAGTGCTAGTATCCACATGAGGCTCACTAGATGTTATCTTCCTTAGTAGAAATAGCCTCATGAGCTAACTTTAGCACATTATGGGATACTAGAAGATCATCATGAGAGCTTTAGAGGTTTACATGACTTTCTTCCAATTTCCCATAATTGCTAGATAGCAACTCAAGTTGAGCCCTTAGCTCAACATTCTCCTTCAAAATGGATGCTTCACAAGAAATAGAGTTAGTAGCACAAGTGAAAGAACATGCGGTGCCCCCATGTTTGGTTTTGGTAATTGATGACAATCTCGACTAATGGTTACCTTGAGTTATATTTGAAGGATTTGTCCATAGGCTTTTCTTGAAGTCCATGTGTTGGTTTCAAGGAGTTTATGAGTTAACCAAGGTGCTATTCAAGGAATTATCCCAAGATTGGTCATGTAGAAGTCATGATACAAGGTTGATCAAGACCAAGTCAAGTGTGAATCAAGTTGATCAACACTCAAAGCGTAGAAGATGTACCGAAAGGGATCAAGTGATCCCATGGTATGGTAAGCAATGTCCATTACGCTTTGTGTACTAACCCATGGTCTACGTGAGAGTTCTATGTGGGGTTAGGTAGGTTTCCATGGGTTTGCATCAAGTGTAAGATCTCATACAACCCATGGAGGATGACATCAAGTGGTGATCGTCATCAAGATTGTGGTGTGCAATTTCAAGTGGTGCATCATGAAGAGATCAAGTGCTTGAAGCTTACCGTCCATTGTGGTGGCAATGGACTTGTGAAGATGTGCCGAAGAGTGGCTCACCCATAGTGGAGTATGGGGGAGCAATCAACTAGTCTTCATCGAGCCAATGCTATCAAGAAAGGTGGTCCAACTTGAGGGAGTCAAGATCGTCATCATTTAGCTCAAGTGGACTTTGCGCAAGGCAAAGGTTTGCCCTTGATAGGTTTTCTATTTTACCGGTCTCATGGTAGTTGTTGGGAGACCGGGTTATAGGAGCGATTGTCGTACTATCAAGGGGGGCTCTCAAGTGAGTAGCTTGATCGTATCGTTCATCGAGAGATCAAACCATTGCATCCTTGCATCATCTTTCTTGGTCCTTGTTTGGTGTTTCTCTTTGTGAGTTTTAGAGCTTTTGGCCATCTTCATGACAAGCTCGAGTTCATCGAAAACAGAGTTCACTTATGCATCTTCTATGATGTTTTCGACGTTGGAGTTTTTGTCGGTTCTTCATTCATAGAGGTTTCACATCTCTATATCTTAGGCATAATCCCCCTGCCTCTTCTTACTATAACCAATCGTTGTTGTTTAGTATTTGTCGTCCTCTATCCAACAAGCTTGAGTTTGCTCATTTCAGAGCTCATTTGAAGAAGTTATGGCAGTTCAGGCTTTATTGTATCCATCTGTTTTGCTTGGGGCTTGCTTGATGCACCCCTGCAGTAGTACTGCTCTGAGCAGCGGTAGTACCGCTTGTAAGCGGTAGTACTGTCCCTATCGGGCAGTAGTACCACTTGTAAGAGGTACTTCCGATGTTCCAGTTCCGCGCGTACTTATGCTTGTTCTGGGGGTTCTGTTTTTCGTGTCGGGTTCAGCGGTTGTAGGGCGGTAGTGAAGTGCGGCAGTACCGCCTATAAGCGGTAGTACCGCCCCGGTCGGGCGGTAATACCGCTATTGCAGTACTGCCGTCGCGCTCTGCTCTGCCCTACCTCCTCTGCTCCTGTGTTCTGCTTCTCCCGCGGTAGTACCGCTCCGGCGGCACTACTGCCCCAAGGTTCCTAGTCGTTGCTCTATTTTTCCTGTTACTACCGCCCAAGCGGTAGTACCGCTCATTGGAGCGGTGGTACCGCTCATGTGCGGGCTGAGCACATAAACGGTTGGATTTTTTTCCCACCTATAGAAGGGGGTCTTCTTCCCCATTGAACCTTATCCTTTGAGCTCGTGTTCTTCCCGCATTGTTGACCTTCTTCGAGCTTGCTATCTCTCAATCCCTCCAATGATTCTTGCTAGTTCTTGAGGGAAAAGAGAGAGGAGATCTAGATCTACATTTCCACCAATCACTTTCTCCTCTATGTGAGGGGAACCCCTTGGATCTAGATCTTGGAGTTCTTCATGTTCTCTTCTTCATTCTTCCTCTCATTTTCCTCCCTAGCATTAGTTGCTTTGGTGGGATTTGGGAGAGAAGGACGTGGGCACTCCATGTGCCCTTGCCATTGGATTTGGTGCATCGGTTTGAGTTCTCCATAGTGATATGTGGAAGTGAAGTTGAGAAGCTAGTGATGAGGGATGGAGCATTGCAATAAGATAGTGATGAGGGATCATCAACGATAAGCACACTATCATCATTGTAATGGCTAACACTACTCATCATATCATTACCTTGTGGCAAACCACATGTAGGTGAAGTAGACAAAGTTGAGAACATAGCATGACCGAAGGTGGACAGAGAACAATCATCCCCACAAATCTTGGACACGCCATATTTATCTTGAAGCTTTGTCCACAACTCATGAGCATCCCGAAATGGCATGAGTTGAAATATAACTACATTGCTCAAAGCATCAAAAATCACATTAGAAGCTTGAGAATTGAGATAAGAGTTTTTCTCATCCTCTAGAGACAATCTTTGAGGATCCTTTGGAGGAGAAAAACCCATATCTACAATTCGCTCTAAATTTGGGTCCATGACCCTAAAGAGATTAAGCATGTGAATTACCCAAACATCAAAATTTGTGTCATCGAAACTAAGAGTGTCAAAGAATCCTAAACCCCTAGTCGACATCTTTACTCTCTAGGCGGTTAAGCCTAACAAACATAGATGAGGCTCTGATACGAATTGAAAGATCATGGATGTCGCCTAGAGGGGGTGAATAGGCGTTTTAAAATAATTACGGTTTAGGCTTGAACAAATGCGGAATAAAACTAGCGTTTAATTTGTCAAGCACAAAACCTAAAACAACTAGGCTCACCTATGTGCACCAACAACTTCTGCTAAGCAAGATAAACAACTAAGTGATAGCAAGATATATAACATGAAACACTATGGCTATCACAAAGTAAAGTGCATAAGTAAAGGGCTCGGGTAAGAGATAACCGAGGCACGCGGAGACGATGATGTATCCTGAAGTTCACACCCTTGCGGATGCTAATCTCCATTTGGAGCGGTGTGGAGGCACAATGCTCCCCAAGAAGCCACTAGGGCCACCGTAATCTCCTCATGCCCTCGCACAATGCAAGATGCCATGATTCCACTAAGGGACCCTTGAGGGCGGTCACCAAACCCGTACAATTGGCAACCCTTGGGGGCGGTCACCAAACCCGTACACTTTGGCAACCCTTGGGGGCGGTCACTGGAACCCGTACAAATTGCTCGGGGCGATCTACACAACCTAATTAGAGACCCCGATGCTTTCTCGGAGCTTTACACCACAATGATTGAGCTCCGAGGCACCACCAACCATCTAGGATGCCCAAGCACCCAAGAGGAACAAGCTCTGGGGTACCATGCACCCAAGAGTAAAAAGATTCTCAAACTTCACTTCCACGTATCACCATGGAGAACTCAAACCTATGAACCAAATGCAATGGCAAGGGCACATGTAGTGCCCAAGTCATTTTCTCCCAAATCCCACCACAACAACTAATGCTATGGAGGAAAATGAGAGGAAGAACGAAGAAGAGAACACAAATAACTCCAAGATCTACATCCAAGGGGTTCTCCTCACATAGAGGAGAAAGTGATTAGTGGAAACATAGATCTAGATCTCCTCTCTCTTTTCCCTCAAGAACTAGCAAGAATCATTGGAGGGATCGAGAGATAGCAAGCTCGAAGAAGGTCAACAATAGGGGAAGAACACGAGCTCAAAAGATAGGGTCCAATGGGGGAAGAAGACCCCCTTTTATAGGTCCCCACGATTCTGCCCGTTATGTGCAAAAAACTGTAGGACCGGTACAACCAGTGTAAGTACCGGTACAACCGGTCAAAGCAGAGAAAAAACCTACCTGTAGGAAAAGCACTAAGCGGTACAATCGCCCGAGGCACCAGTAGTACCGGTTAAACAGGAACCCACAACTGCCCAAGAACCGCTTCACAACAGAACCCAGTACGGTGGTAGAGCGGTACAGGGCCGGTACAACCATCGGACCAAGTCTAGAGCGGTACAACAACCCCAAACACCGGTAGTACCGGTCAACTGGTACAACTGGTGTAAGAAGCAGTACAACCGGTCTAAGAAAAATAGGTAAGCTCAAAACAACCATAACTTTCTCATACGAGCTCCGAATTGAGCAAACTGAAGCTTGTTGGATAGAGGACGACAAGAGCTATCCAAAAGCAATTGGATAAAATAAGAACAAGTAATGGAGAATAAATGCCACTAGGATATGCAAGATGACCTTCCCAAGCCATATCTGGGGAAAATCTCCAACACCGAAAACACAAATATGATGCATATGAAATCTGTTTTTGATGAGCTTGAGCTTATCATCAAGATGACCATAAGCTCCAAATCTCACATAGAGAAAAACCAAACAAGAACCAAGAAAGATGATGCAAGGATGCAATGGTTTGAGCTCTCCACGAACGATATGATCAAGCTACTCACTCGAGAGCCCCCCTTGATAGTACGTCAATCGATCCTATAACCCGGTCTCCCAACTACCACCATGAGACCGGAAAAATAGAAAACCTATCAAGGGCAAACCTTTGCCTTGCACAAAGTCCACTTGAGCTAGATGATGACGATCTTGACTTCCTCAAGTTGGATGATACGTCTCCAACGTATCTATAATTTTTGCTCGTTCCATGCTGTTATATTATCATTCTTGGATGTTTTACAATCATTTTATAGCAACTTTATATCATTTTTTTGGGACTAACCTATTGACATAGTGCCCAGTGCAAGATGCTATTTTTTGCTTGTTTTTTACTTCACAGAAAATCAATACCAAACAGAGTCCAAACGCAGCGAAACTTTTTGGAGATTTTTTCTGGACCAGAAGGAACAACTTGGGCCGAAGAAGTACTAGAGGTTTGCCCCGAGGAGGGCACAACCCACCTGGGTGTGCCTGGGGGCCCAGGCGCGCCCTGGTGGGTTGTGCCCACCTCGGTGGCCTCCCGCACCGCCTCTTTGCTCTATAAATACCCCAAAAATCCAAAAACCCTAGTGGAGTCGACGAAACACAATTCCAGCCGCCACAAGTTCGAGAACCACCAGATCCAATCTAGACACCATCACGGAGGGGTTCATCATCCTCATTGCTGCCTCTCCGATGATGCGTGAGTAGTTCATTGTAGACCTAAGGGTCCGTACGCAGTAGCTAGATGGCTTCCTCTCTCTCTTTTGATTCTCAATACAATGGTCTCTTGGAGATCTATTTGATGTAACTCTTTTTGCGGTGTGTTTGTTGGGATCCGATGAACTTTGAGTTTATGATCTGATCTATTTTATCCATGAAAGTTATTTGAGTTTTGATATCTTATATGCATGATTGCTTCTAGCCTCGTATTTCTTCTTCGAATCTTTGGTTTAGTTAGGCCAACTAGATCAATTTTTCTTGCCATGGGAAGAGGTGCTTTGTGATGGGTTCGATCTTACAATGCTCAATACCAGTGACAGAAGGGGACATGACACGTATATATCATTGCTATTAAGGATAACAAGATGGGGTCTATTCCTACATGAAAAGATCTTGTCTACATCATGTCATCGTTCTTATTGCATTACTCCGTTTCTCCATGAACTTAATACACTAGATGCATGCTGGATAGCGGTCGATGTGTGGAGTAATAGTAGTAGATGCAGGCAGGAGTCGGTCTACTAATCTTGGACGTGATGCCTATATAATGATCATTGCCTGGATATCGTCATAATTATTTGAAGTTCTATCAATTTCCCAACAGTAATTTGGTTACCCGCCGTATGCTATTTTTCTCGAGAGAAGCCACTAGTGAAATCTACGGCCCCCGGGTCTATTCTTTATCATATTTGGCTTCCGATCTATTATTTGCCTCTTTTATTTTCATATCTATTATTCCAAAAACCCAAAAATACCTTGCTGCAATTTTTTGTTATTTATTTTATTTCGCGTTTCCACAAGATCTATTTATCCAATCTACTACAAATTTATCTATCTTTTACCCGGGAGGGATTGACAACCCCTCTTACGCGTCGGGTTGCAAGTATTTGTTCTTTGTGTGCAGGTACCGTTCACATAGTGTTGCGTGGTTCTCCTACTGGTTCGATGACCTTGGTCTCGTCACTGAGGGAAATACCTACCGTAGCTGTGCCGCATCATCCCTTCCTCTTCGGGGAAAATACTGACGCGGACACGAGCCATCAAGAAAGGATTTCTGGCACCGTTGCCGGGGAGACATCATCAACATCTATCAGGTTCCTAATCACAAATCTCATCTCCTTGCAATTTACATTATTTGCCATTTGCCTCTCTTTTTCATCTCCCCCACTTCACAAAAATTTGCCGTTTTATTCGCCTTCTTTTTGTTTGCCTTTTTCTTGTTTGATCTTTTGTTTAGTTGTGTTGCCATGTGCCTTCTATATACTTGCATCTTTGCTTGCTAAAAATCTATTGATATGGATCCCCATCCACTTGCTAATCTTTTTAAAAGATCCAATCATGATGAAACAATTGTTGAGTGCACTAGATTATCTTTATGAAGTTTTGCTTGAGATTCGTGAATCTAAAAATTGTGATGAAGAAATTTATGAAGTGATTCATGATAGCTCCTTGAATGAAAAGCATGATTGTAATGATTTTACTACAAATTCTATTAATATCAATTGTGCTAATAATATGCAAAACCCCAAGCTTGGGGATGCTAATTTTGCTATGTCCACTACTTATTGCAATGATCATGATTGGGGTGATTCTTCTTATGATCTTGAAAATTTATTTAAGCCTCATGATGAATATGATGTTGATAATAATGTTTGCAATAAAATTAAAAGTGGGTTTGGAAGAGCGTCAACTTCAGGTAAAAATAATCTCACATATTTGGAGAGTGTTCAATAGTACGAATTTTTTGATGAAAGTGGGTTTGGAGTGGTCATGACTTTAGTTGATGTTAATCCCACTACCTTGGAAGATTATAAAACTTTTATGCATGTGGATCATGAAGAGAAAATTTTATATGATAGCTATATTGTTGAATTTGATTATGATCCTACATGTAATTATTATAAGAGAGGAAAATATGGTTGTAGAAATTTTCATGTTACTAATTTATCTCTCGTTATGTTGAGATTGCTATTGTTTCTTTCTTCTTCCTTGCATGTGCTAGATATATCTTGTCTTGATAATTTGTTTGCTTATAAAATCCCTATGCACCGGAAGTATATGAGACTTAAATGTGTTTGTCACATGTATTATGATGCTCTCTTTGTGTTTCAATTCTTGTCTTTCATGCGAGCATCATCAAAATTATCAATGCCTAGCTAGGGGCATGAAACGATAGCGCTTGTTGGGAGGCAACCCATTGAATAAAATTTATTTTTACCTTTTTCTTTCAGTTCTTGAGTGTTTGCACAATTATGCCTCTGTTATGATTGTGTTTTGTATGTTTGAATTAGTGTTTGGGCCAAGCAAAGCCTTTGGGATCATGTTGGGTGATAGTTGATTTGATCTTGATGGAAAACAGAAATTTTTGCGTCCAGTAAAACAATTTAGAAAAATCACATAAGGGACGAAAAATTCTGAATGTTTTACACAAGATTTATATACAAATTTCCTACGTTGTCCTAATTTTTCAGAATTGTTCGAGTTACAATAGTATGAGAACAATTCGCATCTTTACAGACTATTCTGTTTTTGACAGATTCTGTTTTCTTTGCATTGTGTGCTTATTTTGATGAATATATGGTTTGTATCGGTGGGTATAAGCCATGGTAAAGTTAGAATACAGTATATATAATGCAATAACAAAATTTGAATGGGTTTTCTACAGTACTTAAAGTAAAGATTGGTTTTATTATACTAACGGATCTCACGAAGGTTTTGTTGAGTTTTGTGTGATTGAAGTTTTCAAGTTTTGCGTGAGATCACGATGGATGAAGGAATGAGGAGTAAGAAGAGCCTAAGCTTGGGGATGCCCCATGGCACCCCAAGCTATTATCCAAAGAGAAACAAGCAACTAAGCTTGGGGATGCCCCCGAATGGCATCCGCTCTTTCTTCTAACGACTATCGGTATTTTACTTGGAGCTATATTTTTATTCGTCACATATCATGAGTTTTGCTTGGAGCGTCTTGTGTTATATGAGTCTTTGCTTGTTTTGCTTTTTAGTTTGTGTCATCTATCCTTGTTGGACACACCTATTTGGGAGAGCCAAAATTATGCTATGATTTGTTAGAATTGCTCTTTATGCTTCACTTAATTTTTTTTGAGCTATGGAATTGCTCTAGTGCTTCACTTATATCTTTTTGAGCACGGTGTGCTTTAGTATTTTTGAAGAAATTCTCTCATGCTTCACTTATATTATTTTGAGCAAAGAAATTTTTTATGCTTATGTTCTTCACTTAGATTTGTTTGAGCTATCAAAAGCAACATATGAAACTAGTCCCAAAGTGATAGATATTCAAGAGGGATATAATAAAAACTTTCATGAAGATCATTGGACAAAATAAACTTGATTCTTTGTAATAGTTTTGTGATATGATGATATAATATGTGAGTCATGTTGGTGAGTAATTATGCTTTAGTAATAATATTGGTGTTAAGGTTTGTGATTCCCTATGCAAGCACAAAAGCGGATAGTTATGCAATGAAATTACATCCTACTTATGGTGCATCATTCGGTGTTAGTTATGCTTAATGCTCGCTTATGTGATTTTTCGTTTCTTGGTTGGATGCTTTTCAATCTTTTTGCTAGCCTTCCCTTGCACTAAGTGGGATTACTACTTGTGCATCCAAAATCCTTAAACCCAGTTTGCCATATGAGTCCACCATACCTACCTATATGCGGTATTCTCTTGCCGTTCTAAGCAAATTTGTCTGTGCCATCTCTAATTTTCAAAATAACTTCCTTTTTGTGTGCTCGTACCGCTCATGAAACGGTAAGGGGTGGCTGATATTTTTCCATGCTAGATGTGTTATTCTCAACATGAGTGTTTATTCACTTGTCATTGCATGAGAGTACGGCAAAGGTATTAGGGATGCCTAGTCCCGAAATGAAAAATGAATTTAATTTATGTTGTCAAATAATAAATTCCTTGGAAAGTGTTGGTATGGATGGCACCCGTGGATATGGTTAGCCGTGGAATGTGAAAGTATGGTGGAAAAAGGAATAAACATTATTTTCTGTTTGGGAACCGCCTATGATATATCTAGCATGGAAAGTATTGGGAACTACTCGATCGTTTTCATTGACAGGAAAAGCATGCCACCCAAAATGTTGTATCTCTATCTTTTTCACTTTGAGCTCTGGCACCTCTACAAATCCCTACTTCCCTCTGTGAAGGGTCTTTCTATTTACTTTATGCAATTTTTATTTTTATTTGAGTCTCCATCTTCTCTTATAAAGCACCAAGTAAGGGGCACTATGATCGTACTTGAGCATTGGGTATAGCTAATATGCGAGTGTGTTTCATGAATGGATCAATGATTGAGCATAATGGGCTAGGGATAACTTGCTTTAGTGTTGATATTTTGAAAAATATGGTTGTTTGTTGATATGCTTGAGTATTGAAATCTTCATGTCAAAACTAGACTATTGCTTTGAATCATATAAAAGTCCAAATGTCCATGCTACAAAAGAAAAGAATATGTGATGAACATGTTAGGCAACATTCCACATCAAAAATTCTGTTTTTATCATTTACCTACTCGAGGACGAGTAGGAATTAAGCTTGGGGATGCTGATACGTCTCCAACGTATCTATAATTTTTGCTTGTTCCATGCTGTTATATTATCATTCTTGGATGTTTACAATCATTTTATAGCAACTTTATATCATTTTTTGGGACTAACCTATTGACATAGTGCCCAGTGCCAGTTGCTGTTTTTTGCTTTTTTTACTTCGCAAAAAATCAATACCAAACGGAGTCCAAACGTAGCGAAACTTTTTGGAGATTTTTTCTCGACCAGAAGGAACAACTTGGGCCGAAGAAGTACCAGAGGGGTGCCCCGAGGGGGGCACAACTCACCTGGGCGTGCCTGGGGGCCCAGGCGCGCCCTGGTGGGTTGTGCCCACCTCGGTGGCCTCCCGCACCACCTCTTTGCTCTATAAATACCCCGAAAATCCAAAAACCCTAGGGGAGTCGACGAAACACAATTCCAGCCGCCGCAAGTTCCAGAACCACCAGATCCAATCTAGACACCATCACGGAGGGGTTCATCATCCTCATTGCTGCATCTCCGATGATGCGTGAGTAGTTCATTGTAGACCTACGGGTCCGTAGGCAGTAGCTAGATGGCTTCCTCTCTCTCTTTTGATTCTCAATACAATGGTCTCTTGGAGATCTATTTGATGTAACTCTTTTTGAGGTGTGTTTGTTGGGATCCGATGAACTTTGAGTTTATGATCAGATCTATTTTATCCATGAAAGTTATTTGAGTTTTGATCTCTTATATGCATGATTGCTTCTAGCCTCGTATTTCTTCTTCGAATCTTTGGTTTAGTTAGGCCAACTAGATCATTTTTTCTTGCCATGGGAAGAGGTGCTTTGTGATGGGTTTGATCTTACGGTGCTGCAACCCCAGTGACAGAAGGGGACATGACACGTATGTATCGTTGCTATTAAGGATAACAAGATGGGATCTATTCCTACATGAATAGATCTTGTCTACATCATGTCATCGTTCTTATTGCATTACTCCGTTCCTCCATGAACTTAATACACTAGATACATGCTGGATAGCGGTCGATGTTTGGAGTAATAGTAGTAGATGCAGGCAGGAGTCGGTCTACTAATCTTGGACGTGATGCCTATATAATGATCATTGCCTAGATATCGTCATAATTATTTGAAGTTCTATCAATTGCCCAACAGTAATTTGCTTACCCGCCTAATGCTATTTTTCTCGAGAGAAGCCACTAGTGAAATCTACGGCCCTCGGGTCTATTATTTATCATATTTGCCTTCCGATCTATTATTTGCCTCTTTTATTTTCAGATCTATAATTCCAAAAACCCAAAAATACCTTGCTGCAATTTTTTGTTATTTATTTTATTTCGTGTTTCCGCGAGATCTATTTATCCAATCTACTAACAATTTATCTATCTTTTACCCGGGAGGGATTGACAACCCCTCTTACGCGTCAGGTTGCAAGTATTTGTTCTTTGTGTGCATGTACCATTTATATAGTGTTGCGTGGTTCTCCTACTGGTTCGATAACCTTGGTCTCATCACTGAGGGAAATACCCTGTGCTGCATCATCCCTTCCTCTTCGAGGAAAATACTGATGCGGACACGAGCCATCATGGACCACCTTTCTTGATTGCGCTGGCTTGACGAAGACTAGTTGATTGCTCCCCCATACTCCACTATGGATGAGCCACTCTTTGGCATATCTTCACCAGTCCATTGTCACCACAATGAACGGCAAGCTTCAAGCACGATCTCTTCGTGATGCTCCACTTGAAATTGCACACCGCAAACTTGATGGTGATCACCACTTGATGTCATCCTCCATGGGTTGTATGAGATCTTACTTTTGATGCACGCCCATGGAAGCAAACCTAACCCCACAACAAACTCTCACATAGACCATGGGTTAGTACACAAAGCGTAATGGACAATGCTTACCATACCATGAGATCACTCGATCTCTCACGGTACATCTTCTATCCTTTGTGTGTTGATCAACCTGAATCACTCTCTGACTTAGTCTTGATCAAACTCGAATCTTTCCAACTCTCTTCATTAGGATGATGTCCTGAAGGTAAACATGAATGTTCACACAATCTTCTTCTTCAAGACAATGTTGCAATAAGCTCAACTATCACATGACCAATCTTTGGATAATTCCTTGAAGAGCACCTTGGCCAACACATAAACTCCTTGAAACCAACAAATGGACTTCAAGAAAAGCCTATGGACAAATCTTACGAATATAACTCAAGGCAACCATTAGTCCATAGAGAATGTCATGAATTACCAAAACCACACATGGGGGCACCACATGTTCTTTCAATAAATAAAGCAACGATCCATACCATCCAAATCCGAACATCACCATGCAAAGGACGGCTGGGGCCACAACACAATCACGCCCAAGAAAACATAAGAGAAATAAGAAAAAGGCCACCTAGTGGTGGGTGCCAGCGGGCACTATGGCGATGATAAGCGACACGCCGAAGCCTGGAGCGCATCCAACATGAGGTCAATCCGATTGTGATCACGCTGCCTCGAGAGCGGGTGCCAGTGCTGTAGAAAAGCAAGGAATTTGAAGAAGGAGTCAGACGCTTTCCACAGAAAGACCTTCTCAATCACCATCTTTTTACATGTCGTCCACAGAGTCCATGACATCGCCGCAAAAATAAGCCAAAACAGGCGACGATGTCACGACTGCTGAAGAGCTCTATGTTGGAGAAAGCCGGCGAGGTTAAGGGCCTCCCAGCCGGGCCCTAACGCCTCATGGATGTATGTCCACAACACCCTCGCCGCCGTATAGGAGAAAAGGATATGGGTCCCGGTCTCCGGTACCGCACAGAGGGGGCACATGCCATCTCCAGGTCCGTGCGGTTTAAGTACCTCTGTCCCCGAGGGGAGGCGATCCTGTAATATCTGCCAACCAAATATCTTAATCTTAAGAGGTAAGGGGGCCTTCCACAGTGGGGATAGCCAAGGCGTGGTCGGTGGCGGGCAGAGGGCCTGATATGTCATGCTCACTGAGATCTTCGTCGTCGGTGCAAGCCGCCAAGATACTGTGTCCAGATGGTCTGGGAGCACGGATGGTAAGGCGGCTCACAATCTAGTCCAATCTTCACTCTCTACTTGTCCAAAGGTACGCCGGAACTGGATGTTCCACTGTCCATCTTGGAATGCCGCTGAAACTAGTACCTACGGGTCCACACAAATTGTGAACAAGCCAGGGAAGCGGATGCGTAGTGGCTCAGTACCCAACCATGGGTCTTGCCAAAACTTGATCCCATTCCCATTCCCTAAGGAGAAGGAAATCCCTATGCGGATGTCCTCCTTGATCCTTTGGATGGATCGCCAGAATTGTGAGCCTCTCGGTCGGTTACATGCCAAGAGAGGCTCACCCTTAAGGTATTTCGCGTGAATGAGCTGTAGTCATAGCCCACCCTCGCCACGCAGGATCCACCATATATCAACATGATCGCGACGTTCATCCGGCGAGACGCAGTAATGCCTGAGCCACCACGGTCCTTGGGCATACATATCTTAGCCCACTTAACCATGTGGTATTTTTGGTGGCCGTCGGCCGCCTGCCAAAAGAACCTAGCGAGATCCTTATCGAAGGCACTATGCACACCCTCCGACAGGATATACAACCCCATCATGAACATGGGAAGGATTGCTAGGTTAGAACTAATAAGGACCGATTTGCTCCCTTTGGAGGTAAACCGCCCTTGCCAGGGCTCAGGCCGCAATGCCACCCGTCCCACCAATGGGTCGAATGCACTCGTCAAAATTTTCGAGTCCGACATTGGCATTCCCAAGTAGGTGATCGGGAATGAGGTTAGTCTACAATTTCGGTTATCAACAATCCGTTGTTCCTCCTCCTCCTCCGGGAAGCCCAAGATGATCATCTCGCTGTTGTCAAAATTAATCTTGAGTCCAGACATAACCTCAAAGCAGAGGAGCAGGAACTTAAGATTAATTATGTCAAGAGCGGACCCTTCCACCATAATCATGGTATCATCGGCGTACTGAAGGTGGGTGACTACGCCTCCCGGGATGAGGTGCCCAACAACCCCCGTGAGATGGCAAGCCCTCCTAGCTTTATCCAGGATGCCCGCCAATGCATCTACAGCGAGGTTGAAGAGAAGAGGGGATATCGGATCCCCTTGCTTCACTCCCGCGGAGGACGTAAAGAATGGTCCCACCTCGCCATTAATATTAATCCCCGTTTTGCCCGACGAACCAACTGCATAATCCAGCTGCACCATATCACTGAAGCCTCTACGCTGCAAGACTAGTCGCAAGAAGGACCAGTCCAGCCGATCATAGGCTTTCTAGAAATCCAACTTGAGGAAGACACCCTTATGACCGCGCGTCCGTACCTCGTGGACAATCTTGTGAAGGGACAAGATCCCGTCATGGATCCGACGCCCCTTCAAGAATGTTGTCTGGAGTGGGTGATCCAGTCGCTCAGCAACTGGTGCCAGTCTAGTCGCGCATACTTTCGAGAATATGCGCTCAAGCACGTTGATAACCGTGATAGGTCTGAAGTGCCTAATATCCGTTGGCCCAACTACTTTGGGGATCAGGGTGATGACACCAAAATTTATTCGTGACATGTCAAATGTTCCAATGTAGAATTCATGGAACATTGGCATGATCACAGGTTTTAGGATAGTCTAGAATTTCAGGAAGAAGGCAACCGGCAGGCCATCCGGCTCCGGTGCCGACCCCGCCTTCATAGAGGCGATCGCCCTACCCACCTCTTCCGGTGAGAACGGGATAGTTAATTCCACGTTCTCAATATCGTAAACCCTATCCGCAGGGGACCAAAAGTCAAGGACACCCCCACGGGGTTCCGTCGAGAAGAGCCCCTTAAAAAAGGAGTAAATGTGGGCTCTAATCTCATCCGGGTGTTCCAGGAGGGTATCTCCCTCCCAGAGGCACGGGATGGAACATTTCCTTCGCCTCCCATTAGCAATTGCCTAGAAGTAAGCGGTGTTAGCATCGCCTTGTAGGAGCCACTTTTGGCCCCATCGACATTGCTAGGATAGTTCTTCCGCCTTGAAGATCTCCATTAGGGAGTCTTCGAGGGAGTACTGCCTCAACCATTCATCGGCTGAAAGACCAACCGAATCCGCGGTCGAGTCCAGAGCCTTAATATGGTCAAATAGGGCCCCCTTGCACGCCCTCAGGTCAGCACCCAAGGTTGGCACCCCAACCCCGCATAAACTGGCAGGTAATCTTAGAGCAGTGATGCCAGGTGTCTGTGGCACAGAATACCCTGGGTGGGCTATTCGATGCGAGCACCCACCGACCATGGACCATCTCAAAGAACCCCGACTGTAAGAGCCACGCGGTTCAAAATGGAAACGTCTGGATCGAGGAGGCGCCCCTTCCCCTGACGCAAATAGCAGAGGGACATGGTCAGAGCCAATCCGAGTGACGGCCCTGAGAGAGCACAATGGGAACATAGGCTCCCACTGCACGGACACCAAGACCCGATCCAGAACACTCCGGATAGGATCCACCTGCTTATTGGTCCACGTGAATATAGCCCCTACCCAAGCTATCTCGCGTAGGGCCATATCAGCTACTTAGTCGTTGAACATTTGGATACGGAGACGGTCTATATTTGGCAAGTTCTTGTCGGCTTCCTATCTAATCAGGTTGAAGTCACCCGCCACCACCACCAGGGTGGCACAACGCTCAACCTTATTCCTCAACTCATCCAGGAAGTCTGCCGACCGCCCGTGATCAGCCTGGCCGTAGACAATGATCACCTCCCAACTGAGGTTCACATGTCGGTCGGTGATGGCCATACTAAGGAAGAATTCCCCTCGGTCCATATCCTCGACCGAGAAAATATCCTCCCTGACCCCCAGGAGGATGCCACTAGACAGACCTTTCGCCGGCAACCATTGCCAGGCGAACGAGTGCCGTGAAAGACCCTGAAGTTACTGGATGGAGAAGTCTTGACGAATTGTCTCTTGGAGACCTACTATGTCGATATCATCCTGCCGGAAGTAGTCAATCAATTGGCATCAGCGTCCCAAATTGCCGAAGCCCCTAATGTTCCAGCATAGGAGCTTCATCTGGGCACCGTAGGAGTGTTACTAGGCCCCTCGGATGGGGCCGAGCTAGCCCACCCGCTAGGTGCGGAGCGGGGCACTAGTTTGGCTAGGCGACCACGACGCCCCCTCATAGCGGGGGTATCAGTTGCTGTGGACGCCTCAGGAAGGACCCCAACACTGTCATCACGAGCCACCATCCGCTATTCAGAGGGATGGAGGCGCGTGGGTGGCCTACACCTTAGGGCCCTTCCTAGTGAAGGGCCCTCTAGGCATCGAGCCCAGGGGACGGCTGGCTAGGCCTCGACCCAACCCCGGGCTCTCTATGCCCAGAGTTGGTTGGAGCCCCCGTAGCCCGTTGCTCAGCACATGCCCGGGCCTCCGCGAGAGCACCATCCATCCGCTCTTTGGCACAATTGGCCGAGATCTGCTCCAGCCGAGGGCCCTTCTCACCCCGAAATACAATGTCACAGTCCGAAGCCACGTCTCCGAGATGGGCAAGAGGGACTGAATCGAGGACCACAAACCGAGAACCAGAAACCAAAGGACCCGAGGGGATGGAAGACAAACCTGGAGCGCGATCGCGCGTCGCCGCATGCATGGCCGCCATCTCCGGAACTGTCAGCACCCGGCCATCCGGGAGAGTCCGGAACCGGCAGAGGCAGGCACTTAGCCTAGACGCCACCGCTGGAGAGACCTGCAGCTGGGCCCGGGGCTGCGCACGGGAGAGTCCGCGCCGGCCGTGACCAACCCCACACCCGGCAGGGTTGGTGTAGCAGGAACCAGAGCTGGAGATCCCAAGGGGGGGTCCCAGGTGACCGAGAGTAGCACACACCCCAGGGGATCGCGGCGAAGACGGCGGGCAGACGTCCAGTCCAGCACTCGTAGAGTCCTCCTCCTGCTCCGAAATCGGTGAAGCAACCAACACCGCATCCAGGGCCTGGACGGAGCCACCCAGCAGGGCTGCGCATGTCGCTGCCACCAAACTGTCCACGCGACGGTCCGCGGACGGCTTCGATGGTGGGAGGCCATCCTGCGAACCTGCAGAGAAGTCCTCAGACTGATTGTCCTCATCATCCGGCCCTACCACCTGGGGGGCTGGCGGGTCCTCCTCATCGCGCCTCAACGGTCCGTCCCTATCGAGCTCGTAGGTGATACACCTGCCCTTGTTCTGGCTAAAGTAGAAACTAGGGACAGGCCGTCCACCTCGGTCGGCGCCTGGCACAGAAGCTCAACATGCATCGGCCCATCGCCCTCCATGGTATCCATGTCAACTGTCAGGAGCTTGCCCACCGGCTCCGAGATGGCCTTGAGGATGTGGTCGCGCTTGCCCCCAGGTGGGAGTCCGTAGATGAGCATCCACACCTGGGCAAGGGGAGCCACCGAGTCCGGTTCCGCATCAGCCTTCTGGATCGAGATCATGAACTTGTTGATGAGGCACTTGACGTGGTCGCGGGTGCAGATGTTGAGCATCTCTGCGGAGGGGAACGACACTGAGAAAACCATCAGAGCGGTCTCTGTAACCTCCCATGAGAATGAGCTATCCTTGTAATCGCCAATGTATGCAGACAGGTCTGCCCGAATGATCTTAGGAGTGACCACAATCGCCGGAGGCGGCACCTGATCCGGGACCAGAGTGATCGTCGCCAAGTGCGGCCTGACGGGCTCCTCCTCAAGTGTCGCGTCCACGTAGTAGAAGCCACCCCCTCCACCCCATATCCCAGGTATGCAAGGGTGGTGGGACACCGCGGGGCGCTAGACATTCCAAGCGGAAGTGTCTGGCACACCCACAGTTGATGCACTTCATCTCCTCGCGGGTCCGTGTGCGTCCAGCTTTGGGATGAGGGGTGACTGGAGCCTCCTGCTTCGTCCCTCCCAAAGCCGGTCTCCCCAAGCCATCATTTGCGGGAGAGGGAGTTGCCCCGCCCGCACGCTTCTTCTTCTTGTTCTTCTTTCGCTTTGCTGCCGGCCCAGCCGGAGCCGGTTCCTCAACCGAAGCATGACGGGGAGAGTATCATGGCGAACCCGACGCACACCGGCGCTAATCCTGCGCCTCCGCACGGTCATCCGAGGGTGCCGGGCTCCGACCGCCATGACGCGAGCTCTGCCCCAACTCCAGCCCGGAACGGCTCGGGGCGTCAAGGGGAGGTCGGCGCTGCAACTCAGCCCAGAGGTCCTCTTCCCGGCGAGCATCCTCGCGGCGATGGCGGTCGGCCTCCTCCCGGCGGCGTGCCCCTTGGGATCCAGGCAACGGGAGCCGGGCGTCCCGGCGCTCGTCCCGCACATTACCGCGAGCAGGGGGGTAGTCGGTATGGTGCAACAAAGGTCGAGGGTCACCGGGCCGCCCAGTCTTCACGGTCGGCTAGACGCCGGTCGTCAGATCCCTAGCGCGCGCTGTCCCCGGCCGGCACAGGGGGACCGCGCGGCGGACGGGAGGCTTCGTGCCGGTCCAGAGGGCGCTTCGAGCACGGGGAGCCGTCCCCAACCAGGCGCGCCATCACCACCGCGGCATAGGTGCGGGCAGGGGTGGGGGCGCTCGTCGGTGGCGAGGTATCCAGCGGCGGCGGGATCGCATGGGGGAAGGAAGGCAGAGGAAAGCGGCGGTGCAATGGATCGAACAAATCGTGCGTTGGAGCCGAAACGAGCAACGTCTGCCCTAGTCGCAGGGCGCCCGATAATGGGTCGGGTGCACGGTGACGGATCCATATCCAACGGGTCGGATCCACAGGCGCCAGCGCCCAGGCTTGATTGGCCGCATCCAGGGCCAGCTGGGCCGCAGGCGACAGCACCGGCCCACGCCCGTAGCCCCAAGCACCCCAGGCGCGCAGCCCTAGCCGGCCCAGTCCACGGGAAGGGAGCGTCCCCTCCCACGCAGGACAGGCCAGCCGGCGGCGGCGGACACACCTCCACCGCAAGGGACGAGCTCCGGCCAGCATTGGCCGTCTGCTCAACCACCGGTGAGGACAATGCCGCAAGGATAGGGGGCGGAGCCAAGTTCGCCCCATCCGCCATGATGGTCGCCAGCCATGCCGCACGCGACGGTAAGCCACCAGCTTTCCCCACGTCCCCCGAACCCGCCCGTTGCCTGATACGTCTCCAACGTATCTATAATTTTTGCTTGTTCCATGCTGTTATATTATCATTCTTGGATGTTTTACAATCATTTTATAGCAACTTTATATTATTTTTTGGGACTAACCTATTGACATAGTGCCCAGTGCCAGTTGTTGTTTTTTTGCTTGTTTTTTTACTTCGCAGAAAATCAGTACCAAACGGAGTCCAAACGCAGCAAAACTTTTTGAAGAATTTTTTTGGACCAGAAGACACAAGATGGGCCAAAGAAGTACCAGAGGGGAGGCCCGAGGGGAGCACAACCCCCCAGGGCGCGCCCTGGTGGGTTGTGCCCACCTCGGTGGCCTCCCGCACCGCCTCTTCACCCCATAAATCCCCAAATATTCAAGAAACCCTGGGAAAGTCGACGAAACACAATTCCAACCGCCGCAAGTTCCAGAACCATGAGATCCAATCTAGACACCATCACGGAGGGGTTCATCATCCTCATTGGTGCCTCTCCGATGATGCGTGAGTAGTTCATCATAGACCTACGGGTTCGTAGGCAATAGCTAGATGGCTTCCTCTCTTTCTTTTGATTCTCAATACAATGGTCTCTTGGAGATCTATTTGATGTAACTCTTTTTTGTGGTGTGTTTGTTGGGATCCGATGAACTTTGAGTTTATGATCAGATCTATATCCATGAAAGTTATTTGGGTTTTCTTTGATCTCTTATATGCATGATTATTTATATCCTCGTATTTCTTCTTCGAATCTTTGGTTTAGTTAGGCCAACTAGATCGTTTTTTCTTGCCATGGGAAGAGGTGCTTTGTGATGGGTTCGATCGTGCGGTGTTCTTTCCCAGTGACAGAAGGGGTAGCAAGACACGCATGTATCATTGCTATTAAGGATAACAAGATGGGGGCTATTCCTACATGAATAGATCTCGTCTATATCATGTCATCATTCTTATTGCATTACTCCATTTCTCCATGAACTTAATACACTAGATGAATGCTGGATAGCGGTCGATGTGTGGAGTAATAGTAGTAGATGCAGGCAGGAGTCGGTCTACTAATCTTGGACGTGATGCCTATATATTGATCATTGCCTGGATATCGTCATAATCATTCGATCTTCTATCAATTGCCCGATAGTAATTTGTTTACGCACCGTATACTATTTTCTCGAGAGAAGCCACTATTGAAATCTACAACCCCCGGGTCTATTCTTTATCATATTTGCTTTGAGATCTATTTTTATTTGCTTTTGTTTTTAGATCTATTATTCCAAAAACCCAAAAATACCTTGCTGCACTTTTTTGTTATTTATTTTATTTCGCGTTTTATCGAGATCTATTTATCCAATCTATACAAATTTTATCCCGTCAACTTCACAATTTCTGGCACCATTACCCGTAGAGGGATTGACAACCACTCCTAATCGTCGGGTTGCGAGTATTTGTTCTTTGTGTGCAGGTACCATTTACATAGTGTTGCTTGGTTCTCCTACTGGATTGATACCTTGGTTTCATAACTGTAGGAAATACCTACCGTAGCTGTGATGCATCATCCCTTCCTCTTTGGGGAAATACCGACGTAGTTCAATCGACATCAAAAGGAATTTCTGGCGCCGTTGCCGGGGAGACATCATCAACATCAATCAGGTTCCTAATCACAAATCTCATCTCCTTGCAATTTACATTATTTGCCATTTGCCTCTCGTTTTTATCTCCCCCACTTCACAAAAATTTGCCGTTTTATTCGCCCTCTTTTTCGGTTCGCCGTTTTCTAGTCAGATCTCTTATTTGCTTGAACTTGTCACCATGAGTGACTTTGGTATGGCAGAAACAGATGATGGCCTAACTCCTAAAATTGGAAGATCTGGCAATCTGGATGCTAAAACTTTTGTTTTGGGGCAAGGGAACGTTATGGGAAAAGAACATATCCAAGAATTTTTCAATTGTGTTGGAAATTTGACTCTTGATGATACTCCTATACTTAAAAGAACTAAATCTTATGCGGAAGCTATTTCAGCACTAGTTCTGAAACTTGAAAATAGATTTATCCGCACCCACCCTACCTTGCAAAGATTGTTTTATGAGCTACCCATTATAAATGATCCTAAAGCTAAAAAGTTAGCTACCCTTGTTCTTATGAATGAATTTGACTACATAGTACGGGAAGCTAGGGAAATTTTTGATTTTTATGGTATGAACCATGAAAAACTGGTGATAAATGAGATCCTTTATAATAGTGATTATATGTTGAGACATTTGCTTGGAAATAACCAATTTTTTATGAGAATCTTAAAAAGGAAATCCCCGTTTTAGATCCAACAAGTTTTTGGATTGTTGCCGGAAATCAAAGGGGTACGTAGATGGGCAACTTGATAATGCTGAAATTTCTATGGATAATGTGTTTCAAGTTATTTTTGCAAAACCTCCTGACAAGAACACATCTACGGAAAATAAGAAGAAAGATGACAATACTTGAATCTATGCATTATGCCTAGCTAGGGGCATAAAACGATAGCGCTTGTTGGGAGGCAACCCAATGAATAAAATTTATTTTTGCATTTTTATTTCTGTTCTTTAGTGTTTGCAGAATTATGCCTCTATTATGATTGCGTTTTTTATGTTTTAGTTAGTGTTTGTGCCAAGTAAAGCCTTTTGGATAGCTTTGGTGATAGTTGATTTGATCCTGTTGAAAAACAGAAACTTTTGCGTCCAGTAACAGAATTGTTTAAATTCACAGAAGCGACAAAAAATTCTGATTTTTTTACACAAGATTGATATACAAATTTCCCCTGTTTTCCTAAGTTTTAGATATTTTGGAGTTAAAGAAGTATGAGAACAATTCGCATCTTTACAGACTGTTCTGTTTTTGACAGATTCTGTTTTCTTTGCATTGTGTGCTTATTTTGATGAATCTATGGATTGTATCGGGGGGTATAAGCCATGGCAAAGTTAGAATAGAGTAGATATAATGCAATAACAAAATTGGAATGGGTTTTCTACAGTACTTAAAGTAAAGATTAGTTTTCTTATACTAACGGATCTCACGAAGGTTTTGTTAAGTTTTGTGTGATTGAAGTTTTCAAGTTTTGGGTGATATCACGATGGATGAAGGAATAAGGAGTGAAAAGAGCCTAAGCTTGGGGATGCACCATGGCACCCCAAGTTAATATTCAAGGAGAACCAAGCAACTAAGCTTGGGGATGCCCCGGAAGGCATCCCCTCTTTCTTCTAACGACCATCGGTATTTTACTTGGAGCTATATTTTTATTCGTCACATATCATGCGTTTTGCTTGGAGCGTCTTGTATTATATGAGTCTTTGCTTGTCTTGCTTTTTAGTTTGTCACAAATATCCTTGCTGGACACACCTATTTGAGAGAGCCAAAATTATGCTATGATTTGTTAGAATTGCTCTTTATGCTTCACTTAATTTTTTTTGAGCTATGGAATTGCTCTAGTGCTTCACTTATATCTTTTTGAGCATGGTGTGCTTTATTATTTTTGAAGAAATGCTCTCATGCTTCACTTAGATTTATTTGAGAGTTAGTAAAGTTTTGAAGAAATTCTCTCATGCTTCACTTATATTATTTTGGGAGACGAAAATTTTTATGCTCATGTTCTTCACTTAAATTTGTTTGAGCTTGACAAAAGCAATTGCAATATATGAATCTAGTCCCAAAGTGATAGATATTCAAGAGGGATATAATAAAAACTTTCATGAAGATCATTGGACAAAATAAACTTGATTCTTTGTAATAGTTTTGAGATATGATGATAGTGATATGTGAGTCATGTTGGTGAGTAATTATGCTTTAGTAAGAATATTGGTGTTAAGGTTTGTGATTCCCTATGCAAGCACGAAAGTCAATAGTTATGCAATGAAATTATATCCTACTTGTGGTGCATTATTCGGTGTTAGTTATGCTTAATGCTCGCTTGTGTGATTTTTCGTCTCTTGGTTGGTTGCTTCTCAATCTTTTTGCTAGCCTCCACTTGTATTAAGTAGAAATACTACTTGTGCATCCAAAATCCTTAAACCCAGTTTTGCCACATGAGTCCACCATACCTACCTATATGCGGTATTTCCATGCCGTTCTAAGCAAATTTGTATGTGCCATCTCTAATTTTCAAAATAAATTTCCTTTTTGTGTGCCCGTACCGCTCATGAAGCGGCAGGGGGTGGCCAATATTTTTCATGCTAGATGTGTTATTCTCAAGATGAGTGTTTATTCACTTGTCATTGCACGAGAGTACGGCGGTAATAGGGATGCCCAGTCCCAAAATGAAAAAGAATTTACTTTATGTTGTCAAATAATAAATTTCTTGGAAAGTGTTGGTATGGAAGACACCCGTGGATACGGCTAGCCATGGATTGTGAAAGAATGATGAAAAAATGAATAAACTTTATTTTCTGTTTGGGAACCTCCTATGATATATCTAGCATGGAAAGTGTTGGGAATTACTCGGTCATTTTCGTTGACGGGAAAAGTATGCCTCTCAAAAAATTTTATCTCTCAATTTAAGCTTTGAGCTCTGGCACCTCTACAAATCCCTACTTCCCTCTGCGAAGAGCCTATCTATTTACTTTATGCAATTTTATTTTTATTTGAGTCTCCATCTTCTCTTATAAAGCACCAACTAAGGGGCACTATGATCATACTTGAGCATTGGATGTAGCTAATATGCGAGGGTGTTTCATGAATGAATCAATGATTGAGCATGATGGGCTAGGGATAACTTTCTTTAGCATTGATGTTTTGAAGGACATGGTTGCTTATTGATATGCTTGAGTATTGAAATCTTCATGTCAAAACTAGACTATTGCTTTGAACCATATAAAAGTCAAAATGTCCATGCTACAAAAGAAAAGAATATGTGATGAACATGTTAGGCAGCATTCCACATCAAAAATTCTGTTTTTATCATTTACCTACTTGAGGACGAGTAGGACATAAGCTTGGGGATGTTGATACGTCTCCAACGTATCTATAATTTTTGCTTGTTCCATGCTGTTATATTATCATTCTTGGATGTTTTACAATCATTTTATAGCAACTTTATATCACTTTATGGGACTAACCTATTGACATAGTGCCCGGTACCAGACGGAGTCCAAACGCAGCGAAACTTTTTGGAGAATTTTTTTGGACCAGAAGACACAAGATGGGCCAAAGAAGTACCAGAGGGGATGCTCGAGGGGAGCACAACCCCCCAGGGCGCGCCCAGGAGCCCAGGCGCGCCCTGGTGGGTTGTGCCCACCTCGGTGGCCTCCCGCACCGCCTCCTCGCCCTATAAATCCCCAAATATTCCAGAAACCTTGGGGGAGTCGACGAAACACAATTCCAGCCGTCGCAAGTTCCAGAACCACGAGATCCAATCTAGACACCATCACAGAGGGGGTTCATCATCCTCATTGGTGCCTCTCCGATGATGCGTGAGTAGTTCATCATATACCTATGGGTCCGTAGGCAGTAGCTAGATGGCTTCCTCTCTCTCTTTTGATTCTCAATACAATGGTCTCTTGGAGATCTATTTGATGTAACTTTTTTTTGCGGTGTGTTTGTTGGGATCCGATGAACTTTGAGTTTATGATCAGATCTATATCCATGAAAGTTATTTGAGTTTTCTTTGATCTCTTATATGCATGATTATTTATAGCCTCGTATTTCTTCTTCGAATCTTTGGTTTAGTTAGGCCAACTAGACTGATTTTTCTTGCCATGGGAAGAGGTGCTTTGGATGGGTTTGATCGTGCAGTGTTCTTTCCCAGTGACAGAAGGGACAACAAGACACGCATGTATCGTTGCTATTAAGGATAACAAGATGGGGGCTATTCCTACATGAATAGATCTCATCTACATCATGTCATCGTTCTTATTGCATTACTCCGTTTCTCCATGAACTTAATACACTAGATGCATGTTGGATAGCGGTCGATGTGTGGAGTAATAGTAGTAGATGCAGGCAGGAGTCGGTCTACTAATCTTGGACGTGATGCCTATATATTGATCATTGCTTGGATATCGTCATAATTATTCGATCTTCTATCAATTGCCCGACAGTAATTTGTTTACCCACCGTATGCTATTTTCTCGAGAGAAGCCACTAGTGAAATCTACGGCCCCCGGGTCTATTCTTTATCATATTTGCTTTGAGATCTATTTTTATTTGCTTTTGTTTTCAGATCTATTATTCCAAAAACCCAAAAATACCTTGTTGCACTTTTTTGTTATTTATTTTATTTCGCGTTTTATCGATATCTATTTATCCAATCTATACAAATTTTATCCCGCAACTTCACAATTTCTGGTACCGTTACCCATAGAGGGATTGACAACCCCTCCCAATCGTAGGGTTGCAAGTATTTGTTCTTTGTGTGCAGGTATCGTTTACATAGTGTTGCTTGGTTCTCCTACTGGATTGATACCTTGGTTTCATAACTGAGGAAAATACCTACCGTAGCTGTGCTGCATCATCCCTTCCTCTTTGGGGAAATACCGACGTAGTTCAAGCGACATCACTGCCCGCCGCGAGGACGCGTCGAAGTCGCCGCAGCCAGGAAGACGCCGAATCCGGCGGAGCCCGGGCGACCGGCAGCTCGACCCGCCTGGAACCCTCCGCCTCATCCTCAGCCACATCCGCCCACCGGAACGGAGCGTGTGGGGAATCCAGGTCGGGCCCGGCGAGGTCGTCGTCGCGGTCACGCGCATCGCAGCCCAAGCCCTTGCGCCGAGATCATCGGTCGACCGAGCATCCGCAGGCGCGCCGAGGGGATGCATGGCTCGGAGCGTCAAAGTCGGCCCGCCAGTCGCCACACCCCTCATCTGTACGATTCAAATTTTCGCCCGCCCCCGCTGTATAGTATCCTAGACATGCGTACGTACATGTGCCTTCGGCAATGTCGAGAGGGTGAGCATATATTGATGAGTGGATTAATGAATCCATCATGAATGTTATGATATGTAAAAAGGCCAAGAGGTTTTTATGTACTAAAGGTAGGTACCAAAGTGATCCTGAATGGTTCACTAAGTAACTGTTAATATAAGTGCCTCAGAAGGACAAAGGAATTGTCTATAGAGGAGATGAAGAAGTTCATTGTAAATGGTTACAAGAACACTAGCTTCATGACTGGTATAAATTATTATTGGGGCTATAATTTTTTGGAATAAGTTTTCAAGCATGACCAATATTGTGGATTCCATAACATAAGAATATGTTGAAAGCATTAGATGTTTCAAAATAGTTTGAATCAAGAAATGTCTTGATATAATTCATCAAGAAGTGTCTTGACATAAGTTGATATGATCCCAAGTGTGATGAAACCAATAACATTGTATTATGAATATAGTTGATCAAGAAGCATCTTGATGTAATTGGTGTGATCCAAAGTGCGATGAAATCAATGACACTATATTATGAATAATAGTGCCTTTGCTCAAAGCAATAGGAATCGAGATCCTAGAAAATCGGACACGACTAACAAAAATATTACATAGTTTTGAATATGTCAAAACCGATGACAAAGGTTCTACCACAAGCAAAGCATGGCGAACACCAGATAAGCCATAGGTGCTTAAGAAACTATGCAGCTAGATTATTCACTCTAGTGCAAGTGGGAGACTATTGGAAATATGCCCTAGAGGCAATACTATTGTATTATTACATTTCCGTTTTCATAATTAAGAGTTTATATTTCATGCTATAACTGCTATGATCCTGGAATATGTGGTTCAGTGGAAAACTCATATGCATGTGTGAAATGATAAACGATAAAGAATATATTCCTAGTCTTGCCTCTAAGACTGGCTCAAGTGTTGTGATGATCATGTTTTCTGGATCTTAAGATATCATTAAGTGTAACGGTAGTCCTAAAACAAAATTGAGAGTATGACGTTAGAAGAACGTTCATATTGAATCAACACAAACTTGTTTGTTATGCATTGAAATAATATCATCAGAAATCAATTGTTATAACACGGAGTGTTAGCATTTGTTTTAGTTCCTCGGACCATGAGAGTATTGTAATCACTTCCCACCGTACGGTGGACTTTGGGGTCGCTCAAACATCAGCTGTAACTAGGTGATCATAACGACAACTTACGGGATCATCGGAAAGTTTGGCAAGGGATTAGATAGCTCGATAGTGGGATTTGCTCCTCCGACGATGGAGAGATATTCTTAGGGCCCTCTTGGTATGACGACATCCATCATCGTCTGGCCAAACATAGGTGACTGTGTCACGGGGATGCCGGAACATTTCAACGAGAAAGAAGAATAAAACCGGTAATGTGAAGAACGGTATAGTGAGCATCTGCATGACTCAGGAGGATACCGATGGTTTCGGGTTTTGTACAGTATCGCGAAGCAAAGGGAACATCACATGATAACCGAAGGTTCACTCGAATGTCATTTGTGTAATCACAGGGATCGATATGGACGTCGACGATTCCGCTATCGGTCTTTGAACGAAGGGGTTTTGTTCATGTCTATGATTTACCAAACCTACAGGGTCACAAGCTTAAGGTAATCATGATATGCTGAGTTTAGTAGGACGAGAGTATCGAGGATCTATTTGTGGAATTGTTTCATTAATATTCGAAATAGTTTTGAGAGGAAGCGGAAGCGTTTCAGGGTCACCAGAAGGGTTTCGGAGTTTATCGGACAATACCGGATATTCCCGATAAATAATATATAGGTGGAAAATGTTTCCGGAGGTGTTAAATTAATAATAAAATGCTATAGTATTTGTTAGAGGGCTTTTATATTTAATTTGATATCAACAGGCCTTAAAAGGCCTAGAGGTGGAAGGCAACTTGGGCCACTAAGGCCCAAGTGGAGGTGCCCCTCTTTCCTAAGGGGGAGGCCGAATTGGACTAGGGGAGGAGTCCAACTCCTCCCCCTTGGCCGGCGCCCCAAGGAGGTCTTTTTTGGAATCCCCTCTCTCGCCGTGTAACCTATATATACATGAGGTATTTACCCTTTTCTACATACAAGTTTTGGAGCCTACTCTAGTTCCTCTAGTTCTAGTTGATCAATTAAAGCTTGACCTAGATCCTCTAATCGTTATAATTAGAAGTCCATTGTGGTTCTAATCTCATTCCTCTAATTCGCCAGCGATGATTAGCTCTGGACGGCGAAGTGTTGCCGGATCGTGAAGACCGTACGCTACAACCAAGTAGAAAGGTCGTGCTTCATGTCTTCTCTTCGAGGACGGTTCGAGGGATCATCATCAACGATACGAGGGACTCCAAGTACGATCTACACCGACTAATCTTCTTCTGCCGCACTCCGAATTCGGTAACGATTGTGATCCGAACCTTATATGCATCTTCATATTGTTTCTGGGTGATCGTCGGGCGAATTTTTGTTGTTGTCTACTACGTTTCCCAATAGATTCCATAGCTGCCAACAGGCCATTAGCCGTCTCATCCTGATCAGAGGTGAATAAGTGCTTAAAGTAATTGCAGATTAGTGCCTTGAGATTGTCATTTTCTTCTGTCCATCCACCGCCGTCGTTCTTTAATTTTTTTAATTAGATTCCGTCGTGTGCGAGCAGAAGCAAACACCTAGAAGTACGAGCTATTTCGATCTCCATGACGAAGCCAACTAACCCTTCCTCGTTGGGCCCAATAATTTCATCATGTTCTAACAAATTTCAATGTAAATTGCCAACTCTTTCTGCTTCATTCTAGCTTCTGTAGTGTATGGCACACGCATCAAGTCATCCAGTTCTTTTTGTGCCTTCCTTAGCTGAGCTCGTGGAGCCTTCAGGACCTTGCGGTCCCATGCATGGAGATCTTTGTGAACGGAATCAAGCTTCTCTCTAGCCGTCGGACACAACCCTTGATGTACTGCCTTTTACCACACTGTTTTTACAATCTCTTCAATGATTTCTTCAGCTAGCCATTTTGCCTCAAACTTCCTCGCGTATTTCGGCAGACCATCGGTAACACTCGCAAGATGCTCTGTATCTGAACAAATAGGATGATGGTCTGATTTTCCCATCTCCAAATTACTCAATCCCGCCAGAGGGTGCATTTGCATCCATCCTGCACTAGAGACAACACGATCAAGTCGTTCCCACAGCCCACCACGAAACCATGTAAACGTGTCACCCTCATAGCCGATATCTTCCAAAGAGCAGTCTGAGAGCGCATCCTGAAAAGCTCGGAGGCGCGATTGGTGGCGAGGAGCTCCACCTTCCTTTTCCGACGAGAGCAAGATCTCATTAAGATCCCCAATGACAATCCATGGCAAGCCCGACTGAACATGAAGGTCCCGCAGCATACGATAAGTGCGGTCTTTATTCTTCCAACTAGGTTCTCCATAAAACTCTATCAACCTCCATATATCACCATTAGGTTCCTCGACAGACACATCAATGTAATCAAGAGTGGTAATCTGGGAGTAGATCCTGACCTCCTTCTTCCAGACTAAAAGCAAGCCACCCTTTCTTCCATCTAAACTCGGCAAAATGATCATATGATCCGTCCGTAATTTCCTCGTGAGAACTTCTACCCTCGTATCATCCAGATGTGTTTCGGACAAAAAAAAACGCATCCAGTGCATGCCACCTCTGGATGTCCAAAAGCTGAGCGTACTATCGGGGCACAAGGGAGGCCCCGACAATTCTAGCTAATGATTTTCATTGCCCCTAGCGGTGAAAGAACTCATCCCTGAGGTACCAACTGCTCACTCCGACGGAGGTCAGGGAGCGTTTGGTTACTGGATCTGTCCGGTGAGAGATGGTAGCACGGGATATTTTCAACCGGTTTGGATGGCGGTCATGTAATAGGATAGGCAATTAGTTTCCTTATCTTGTTTATGCCGGCCGGTTGCGGCGCTTTGGTTACTTTTTTTAGGCTCTTTGTGAGCTTTTCTTTACTTTCTTTATGACTTTAAGACCTTTGTTGAACCTATTTGTCTTTTAATAAAGTTGGCCGTATGCATCGTTCTGATGCAGAGGCCGGGGAGTCCCCCTTTTCGAAAAAAAAAAATCAATCGGAAAACACTTGCATGTACTAGATCACACATCCCAAGCGAACCACATCCTCGAGAGAACAGAACAACACAAGGTTCTCATGATCCACGGAGTGGGAAGGCAAAACAGTCAGCTTGATGGATCAAGTCGAGTGGACCAAAGACGACGCCTTGAAGCAGCGTTGATGATAAGTCAGAAAAATAAACAGACGTCCTGACGTAGCAAGCTGGCTGGAGAAGATAACGACCAACCTGCCGCAAAGGGGAGGGATCGGATGGAGCAGCAACGGTGCCGCCGCCTCCGAAGTGGCGGCCGGCGGCGGCCGCCGGGACCTAGATCGCAAGTCGCGAGAGCTCAGGTACGTGTTCGATACAAGTAGGAGAATAATTATTGCTTTTGATCTCACTCGCAGTTTTAACCTTAGTTTAAAACTACGACACTTATTTTGAATTAGAAGGAGTACATACAAACGAAAGGGTGTCTTGAACACTGACTCTTAAAGTGCCCACATACATCCGGATGTAGCTCTCCGAACACAGTTTAGAATCAAACACGGTACCATCGATCCACGGACCAGTCCGGATATCCAAATTCCCCTAAACCGGAAGCAAACCGAGAGCTTAGTTTTAGCAAAGCCGTTATAATTATTAGCCTTTTTAGGGAAATTACAATTAGGTTTTCTTAGGGGAGATGGAGATAGATAATTCGACAAAGACGGTCCGGGGCGAAGTGTCACACGAGATTAGGCACCTCCTGGTCTCGCGCACGTATGAACCCGCTTTTAAAAAATGCATTTAAAACGTGTTTTAAAATGTTTAAAATTTCAAGCGTACATCTTTGCAAAACATGTGAGCGTCAAAAAGTTTTGTAAAAAAAAAATGTTTCTTTATTTTGCCTCCGCAAACTCAATGCTTTTAAATAGCGTTGCCCGACACATATTTTTTTGTCTTTGCTGCACAGGCAAAAACAAATTCCTCGAAAATTCTACGCGCAAATAGAATGTGGAGATATAAAAAAAAGGCAGTTAATCGCGCAGTTACAGTAGACAAGCGAAAGGAAGGCGATAGTTTCCCTCGACTCCGCCGCCGGCCAGGCCGGGTGTTCCTCCCCTCTCCGTCCGCCACTCCGGCGATTGGAGTGGGGGAACCTCGGTTCTGGCCCGGCATGTAGATAGTAGGCTAGATGGTCCTGGTGGTACCGTCCGGGTGGTGAAGGCGGTGTCGCAGCGGAATAATGGTACCGGTGTTTTTTCCCCATCTCGGCAAGGTCCCTTGGGTCGAAGCCGACGAGTGTCCGGCGTTCAGTTATCGCTGATCCGTCGATCTAGCGAGTTGTGTTCCTCTGTGTATGGTCGTGGCCGCGAGGGCTATGACCTTGCTATGGAGGTTTTGTCCTCTCGTTCTGCCCTCATCGCGGTGAGGTATGTTCTGTCCTCGATGTGTCGTTCGTGGAGGTGATGCTGCGCTGCTCCTGTGGTTTTCGCTGGTGGTGCTACTACTTGTTCAGGGGTGTTAGGCGTTCAGATCTGGTGATGAACCTGCCGGTGACGGCCTTCTCGTTGGGGCGCTGGTCCTTTGGACCGAAGTTCGTTGACTTCCCGTCTACTACGATGGTTCGCCGACAAATATGTGGAGCGGCGACGGCAGCGGCGCGCCAGCGGCTCGCTCCGACGATTGCGGTTGTGTGGCTTCTCATGGGCCTGGTTGTATTTTCTATTCTTTGTGGAGAGCTGCTTGTAATTGGTTGGACTTATTAATAGATCTGAGGGCTTTTTCGCAAAAAACAAAAATGTGGAGATGTAGTGCAACCTTTTTTCAGAATTATTTTACATTTAAAATTGTGTTTTCTGAAGTGGATTCATATGTATCCGGGTTCATCCATGTATTTTCCTGTCAGAGAATGCGTATTATCTGATCCCATCTGCTAGCCATATACCTTAGTTTAAAAAGAGGATTTACCTGAAAAGGAGGACTATACACGGATCGATAATGATAAATTACTTGTGACGCAAGCGGTAACAGGTCTTTGCGCCCCACACGCATCGATCCTGCTGGCAAGGGTCTATTTTTTTTTTGAATGTTGGTAGTTGATCTACCAAATTCATTGATCAGAGGGAAAAAACCAGTACAGGGGAGGCCCAAGGGGCAAAGCATCTAGAGGAAAGATGCCAAAAAGAAAAAGATTACACAAGGAAACCCCTCAGCCTGGGTCGAAAGGGATCCCAGCTCCTGCCATATTCCAAAGAATGATCTCTTCCTTCACGCGCTGTAGAAATGAGCGCACATCCAGCCTTTTATCCTGAAAAATGCGCCTGTTACGTTCACCCCAAAGCTCCCACGAAACTAGGTGCACCAGAGACAGTGCCCCTTTGCGTTTTGTTGGTCCGGCATTCGTGCAGCAGGTGAGCATCCACTCGTTGATGCTAGTTACATGTGCCCAGCCCAAAGGCTGCAGCGATGGCATGTTGGCAAGCCCAACCAAACCCTCCCAGCTCTGTTTCGCCCATGGGCATTCGACCAGCAGGTGAAAGGGCGTTTCCAGGTTGCGCTTGCAGAGCGCGCAGAAGTAGTTGTTTTCCCAACCGCAACGAAGAAGCAGGTCGGCTGTTAGGATACGGCCCAGAGTTGCTGTCCAGAGGAAGAAACGGCACTTAGCAGGCGCCCAACCCTTCCAAATCAGCGCAGTCGCATCCGGTTGCACCGATCCCAGGAACTGGAGTTGATAGGCTGATTTGGCAGTGTATTCTTGGCTTGAGTTGAACCTCCATACAATCTTATCAGGGGCATCATCGACCAGTAGCACCGAGTCAAGCAAACCGGCTAGTCGTGTCAACTCACCCTCCATCTGTACCGTTAGGCCGTGTGCTAGATCTAACATCCACCTATCCTCATATGTCTATTTAAGATCTGCACATATGCATATTTAACCGGCCAGCAAACAGCCGGTGCTTCTCGACCCGATCGATTAGCTTTCGTTCTAAAAGCAGCCAGATAGCTTGTCGTCATGAATTCGTTGGCGTACTTCGCGCTGTCCGTGCCGGTCGGCTACGTCGCCGGCTGGATCGGCCACCGGGCGTGCATCGGCTACAAGGTGGAGAAGCAGCAGGAGGCGGACAAGGTCACGAGAGACGTGAATTCGAAGATGTCGGCCCGACAAAGCAGCCGCGATGACGCCGAGCTCGCCGCGGTTGTACGTAGCCTCCGTTAAGAAGGTGGCCACCTCCTAGTTACGTTGTGGAGATGCGTCGTCATCTCCACATCTGTCCCCGTATTAGGGCCACGAAATTCACCCATGTTTTTTATAGCTTATAATTGCAGCACAAGTTGTTGAGGAATGCCGGGATTGTTAAGATATTGATTGTTAAAATTGTGGTGTGATTCATTGAAGTTGATATACACATTGATGTGTTAGTTAAATTTTTTTTTTGTTGAGGAACTTCATGCTTCGTCTCTTTATATAAGGCTACCTGCAGTGGATAGTATCATAACCAGTGATGGAGCCAGAATTGAAGCAAGCCCTGGGGCTAAAAAAAAGTCGCCATAAGAGAAAAACTTAACATCGACAAGGTTATATCTACCATAAAATATGGCTCAACTACATGAAGAATTTATAATTTAAACTCAATGCTTAATGATACAAGAAAATAGATAAAAACATGACAAAACTAAAAAATAGTACGTGACACAAAAAAGTACTCCCTCCGTTCAGAATTACTTGTCGCAGAAATGGATGTATCTAGACGTATTTTAGTTCTAGATACATCCATTTCTGGGACAAGTAATTCCGAACGGAGGGAGTACCAAATCAATGGTTTGCTTCATCGATGCCTCCCATGATCTCATCAACGGTGAAAGAAGAGCCAACACCTTCAAAACATCAAAAGCAGGCATAAATATAAGTGAAACAATTATCATTGATACAAATAAGAAATGGTAGGTGTAGTTGTGGACACCGGTGAAAAAAGCTACTTACTCCGTAAATAAATATAAGACGTTTTAGGTTAAGTAGTGATCTAAAATGTCTAATACTGTATTAGTTTACAGAGGAAGTACAATATATGAAATGAATTGGCAATTACATCAAAGTTCAAACAATACCATGGATACATCACTGAATACATATACATAATATTTTTAGTTCAAAAATACCAAGGTCAGCCATTAGCAGTGGCAGTCAAGCAAGCAGTAGACCAAAGCCGAGCGTGCGCGCGGTGGCCAGGAGCGACACAGGCGAACAGAGCATAAGAGCAGCCGAGCGGGCCGGGGGGGGGGGGGGGGGGGGGGGGGGGGGGGGGTGTGACGAGGAGTCCGGATGACGGAGACTAGTAGGCGGCGGCGCGAGTGCTGGATCAAGTCGGGGGGGGGGGGGGGGGGGGGGGGTGTGTGGTAGCTTCGACGAGGAGTCCAGGATGACGGAGACTAGTACAGGCGGCGGCGCGAGTGCTGGATCAAGTCGCCGAGCGTCTCGTTTTTTTGTTGAGACATAGTTGCCGAGCGTCTCGTGAGGCTGCGTCCTGCGTGTGAATTAGGTCATGGGGTGGGCCGTGCTTCGTGCGAGCGTGGAAGGTGGATCGGTGGTGGGCTGGTGGCGACTGGTTTTCGGTGAGCCAATCCATCAGGCTTTGGGCCTCCTCCCTTTTACCAGGCTGCACCCCGGGCCTGTAGAAAAACCTATATACTACCTCCGTCCGGGATTAAAAGGCCGGAGAGCCCGTACGCCCCGTCCGAAATTACTAGGCCGCCTGCGCACTATCGTATTCCCTCTCGTTAGGGTTTCTTTCCTCTCGGCGCCGCCGGCGATCGTTGAGATCAGCTTTCCTCCCCCGCTGCTGGATCGAGTATCCGTCCTCCGGTCGATCTCGGGGTAGTCTTTGACTACCCCCCGGCCCGGTTTCAGTCTCCTCTCGCAGGGGCATGAGGGTTTTATCTCCCGTCGGTCCCCGCCCCTGGGAGATCGATCTAACTGCTTTCGACAACCCATGGCGATTCATGGCGATCCGTCGGCTTCGGGATCAAAGGGGAAGGGCAAGTTGGAGGAGCTGATGAAGGAGCTGGCCCTCAAGGAAGACGACCTCGACGACGTTGTTTTTGAGAAAGACGACGCCCCGGCGGAGGAGGATCTCCGCTGGATGATCTTGGTTAGAGTCCACATGGACAAAGGGTTTAGCACCTACTGGTTCTTCCGCAACATGAGGACGGCCTGGGATCTGGCTAGGCCGGTGAAAATCAAAACCCTAGAGGAGAACCTCTTCCAGATGCAGTTCAATTGCCTGGGTGATTGGGAGAGAGTTACTCAAGGGGGCCCGTGGCACTTTCGAGGCAACCCGATGATCATTGCTCCATATGATGGATTCACAAAGCCAACAGAGATAGAGCTCTACAAATTTGAGATCTGGGTTCGCATCATCGATCTGCCTATTGGCTTCCATGGAAAAGTAAAGGCTCTTGCTGCCAAAATTGGTGAGTTTGTGGACTCAGAGCCATCTTCTTTTGACTTTGAAGGAAACTTCTATAGAGTTAGGGTTCGGCTTGATGTGAGAAACCCTCTCAAGAAAGCGATCTCGCTGATTCGTGGAGGAGAAAGGGTGATCTTCGCGGTAAAGTACGATCGTCTACCTGACTGGTGCCAGGTCTGCGGCATGATGGGCCACGAATTCAAGGAGCACTGGGATGGAGTACACCCCCCCTCGGCGCTGATCTTTCAAAATCTGAGAGCCCCGGCGACCACTGCTTGGCGCACCCGCCGCCGTAACAGGAGCCAGAATTCAAAGGCCCGAGGGGGTCAGACTGGCGCAAGCTCAGAGGAGGGGACTGATGACTTGGAGGAGCAACATGCCACTGATATGGAGCTCTCTGATGCCAACCGGAAACGATCTTCACAGCAGGCTGTCGAACCCATCAGCCAGTTGGGAGCTACTGGGATGGAGCTGGTTCTGGCAGCAAAGACAAGCGGGGGTGCAGCCCCAATGAGCCCCCCCGCCGAAACAAGACCCCAAAAGACCCAAGACTACCCAGTAGACTGAGAAACAAGCCACCGCATCTCTGAAGAAGACCACAGCAGCGGGGAAGATCAATGAAGCAAAATCGGCGGCCTCCTTGGGGGAGGACCGCCGGGCACAATGAATTTGCTTTGCTGGAACTGTCGTGGGATAGGCAACGCCCCGACAGTTCAAGAGCTACGCGAACTCATGATAAAGTTTGCCCCTGGAGTACTTTGCTTAGTGGAAACCCAGATTAGTGGTGTTAAAGCTGAAAACTTAAAAAGCACTCTAGGTTTTGATAACTCTTTTTCTGTTGATTCCATTGGTAGGAGCGGAGGCTTAGCGATGTACTGGAATAATGAAATAAAGATGGAGAATTTGGGTTACTCGCAGTATCACATAGACATGAAAATTTCAGAGCTCGGGGGTGACCCGTGGAGGCTGTCATGTTTCTATGGCGAAGCACAAACCCATCTCCGACAGAGGACATGGGACACAATGAAGAACTTGGCAGCTCTCCATAACCTGCCATGGGCCTGTATAGGAGATTTCAACGAGGTGCTGCGCCACGATGAGCATGATGGCATAGGCACGAGGAACCAAACACAGATGCAAGGATTCCGGGATGCGGTGGACGTGTGTGGCTTAATTGATCTAGGTTTCCATGGCCGCAAATGGACCTTTGAAAAGAAAGTTGCAGGTGGATCTTTACTAGAGTCAGGCTAGACAGAGCCTTTGGCTCGACCGAGTGGTGCGCACAATTCCCTTTAGCCGTCGTGGAGCATCTCACCGCTGCCACCTCCGACCACTCGCCGATTCTGTTGAAACTTAGTCCACCTGCGGGAAGGAATGCTGAGAAGAGATTCAAGTATGAGTGCATATGGGATACCCACCCTGGGCTGATTCCCACCGTTCAGAATGCATGGGAGGCGAACGGCCCCAATCTGATGGCTGCGGAGGTGAGAGCTAACTTGGCAGAGCTGTCTAACAATCTAGGCAAATGGAGCAAGGCCTCCTTTGGCAGTGTTAAAGGGGAAATTAGACGGCTCAAGAAAGGGATGGAAAAGCTCAGAAACGATCCTCTCAGGGCAGGATCGAGTCATGCAGAAATCAAGATCAATGATCGACTGATCGAACTCTATTTGTGTGAAGAGCTCATGTGGCATCAGAGATCTCGTGTGCAATGGCTGTCTGAAGGCGATTGCAACACGCATTTTTTCCACCTAAGAGCTTCTATGAGGAGGCAGAAAAATCTAATCAAATCGTTGCAGAAGCAAGATGGACAGGTTACGGAGGATCTCACGAAGATGCAGGCTCTAGCGTTGGAGTACTATAAGAACTTATACTGTTCCAGAGGGGTACAGGGTATGGAAGAGGTACTCCAGCACATCCCAGTTAAAGTGACAGGGGCAATGAATGATCAACTTCTCGCCCCATACACGGAGGCGGAGGTCAGGAACGCACTCTTCCAAATGTTTCCCACTAAGGCCCCGGGGCCGGATGGGTTTCCTGCACACTTCTTCCAACGTCACTGGGACACTTGTGGTGCAGCTGTCACGAGAGCAGTACTCGGCATTGTGAGGGGGTGGGTGGGAGGGAGGGGGGGGGGGGGGGGAGAGCCCTGAGTGTGTTAACGACACTTTGCTAGTGTTAATACCAAAGGTATCAAACCCTACCCTGTTATCATAGTTTCGTCCTATCAGTTTATGCAATGTCTTCTACAAGATAGCATCGAAGGTCCTGTCAAACCGTTTGAAGGTTATGTTGCCAGATATTATTTCAGAGGAGCAATCAGCATTTCTTCCAGGAAGGCTCATTACTGACAATATAATTTCTGCTTATGAGTGTTTACATTTCATGAAGAGGAACAAATCAAAGGGCAACAGCTACTGTGCACTCAAACTGGACATGATGAAAGCTTATGACAGGGTCGAGTGGAATTATCTGGAAGCTATTATGAGGAAGTTGGGTTTTGCGGCACCATGGATCACGGTCGTCATGAGCATGGTTAAAACAGTTTCCTTTTCTATTTTATTTAACGGCAACATTTTGGAGGGTTTTAACCCTTCACGAGGTATTCGACAGGGAGATCCTATCTCTCCATATCTTTTCTTGTTGGCAGCAGAGGCCCTTTCGTGCCTGTTAAAGTCTCAGAATGAATCATCCCAGCTCAGCGGCATCAAGGTGGCACCATCGGCTCCGCCGGTGAACCACCTTTTATTCGCGGATGATAGCCTGCTGTTTTTCAAGGCGAGTGTCAATGGAGTAGAGGAGGTGTCAAACCTATTGGATACATATTGCAGGGCCTCGGGTCAGAGAATTAACAGAGATAAGTCATCGATATTCTTCAGTAAGGGGTGCCCGCAAATTGTCAGAGATGCAGTCAAAGGCTGTCTACAAGTGCCAAATGAATCATTGAGTGATAGATACCTTGGAATGCCAACTGACGTCGGTCACTCAAAGATGGGTACTTTCAAACACTTGAGTGATCGGGTCTGGGATAAAGTAAAAGGCTGGATGGGTAAGTGCTTGTCAGCGTGAGGTAAAGAGGTCCTGATTAAATCAGTAGCACAAGCAATTCCTGTCTACTCAATGTCATGCTTCAAATTGCCCAGAGGACTGTGCAACCACATTAATTCTATCATTCGGAAGTTCTGGTGGGGATGCAAACAGGGAGGAAGGAAACCGGCATGGGTATCTTGGGAGGTGATGACAAGGCCTAAATACCTAGGTGGAATGGGTTTTAGGGACCTGGACCTATTTAACTTGGCACTTCTAGCACGACAGGCGTGGAGGGTGCTGAATGATCCTACTTCGTTGAGCGCAAGAATTCTCAAGGCCTCATATTTTCCTAACACTTCCTTTCTCAGCGCTGAACTGGGATCACGGCCGTCACAAATTTGGAGAGCTTTGCTTGAAGGGAGGGACATCCTCAAACAAGGAATAATTCGAAGGATTGGCAATGGGCAGAGTACGAATATTTGGGAGCATAATTGGATTCCCAAAGAAGCATCCCTGCGCCCTATTGTTTCTCGGGTTCAAAACCCGCTAGAGATGGTCTCAGAACTGCTCGAGCCCGCGACGGCATCGTGGAACGTAGCATTGATCACAACTGTTTTCCTGCCTACTGATGCGGAGGCAATATTGAAGATTCCAGTATGCACCAGGAACATTGATGATTTTTGGGCATGGCACCCGGATAGGAAGGGGCAGTTCACGGTGAGCTCCGCATATAAGTTCATGGTAAAAACAAAGATTACAAGAGAGAATTGGCTCGAAGGGAGAAGTGGCTCATCTAGCTGTGAGAAGGAGGAAAATGATTGGACGAGTCTATGGAACCTGAAAGTCCCATCGAAGCTGCGTGTGTTTCTTTGGCGTTTGGCTCGCCACTCGCTGCCGACAACGGATGTTCTCAACAGACGAAATATGTCAACCAGGGATGCGTGTCCTTTGTGCGGTGTGGCAGATTCTTGGCGCCATGCATTGCTAGCATGCACTCACGCTAGGTGCACCTGGGCGCTGGCCGATCCCGTGCTGGTGTCTAAGATGGCGGAAAACGAGGAGCCTCGAGCCAAGAACTGGCTCTTCCAGCTGAATGAGGATCTTGATCAGAACATGTTTGCGAGGATGGTGGTAACCCTTTGGTCGATCTGGTATGCACGGAGACAAGCTATTCACGAGGGAATATTCCAATCGCCCGGGCAAACCTCATCATTCATTGATCGCTACATAGCTGAACTAGATCATGTTCCCTCACAAGTGGCGAGGCAAAATCCTGGAACGGGGAGCTGGCAGAATGCTCCTCGGCGATGGTTACCTTCGGGGGAGGGAGTAGTTAAAATCAACGTTGATGGCGCGCAACAGAAGAGGAGGTGCAGTTGCGGCTGTGTGTCGCGACCACACTGGATCGTACCTTCGATCCTCCGCGGTGGTATACAATGGGATCAGAGATCCAACTATCCTGAAAACTTATGCATGCAGGGAAGCGTTGGCATTGACGGATGATCTTCTCGAGCAGAGGCTAAAGGTGGTGTCAGACTGCTTGGGAGTGGTGAATGATATTAACAAGGGCACGGGAGGAGCTCATGCTGCCATCGTTCATGAAATAACAAGTCACTGTAATAGTTTTGCTTTTTGTTCTTTTGTTCATGAGTCTAGAAACCACAATTTTAAGGCTCATAATCTCATCAAGTTTGCATGTAATTTGAATATAGATAGACACGTTTGGCTGGTAATCCTCATGACCCCGCTCATGTGCCTATGAACATTCTTGAGTAATAAAGTGGCGAGGTTTTTCTAAAAAAAAAAGAAGCCTGCGCACTACCCCCTTCTGCCCATTGGTCCGTATCTTTGGTAGTAAATGTGAGCCAAAGCATGCAGCAACCGTTCCTACTTTCCAGCTCATGCATGCAGCCGCAGTAAGAAAGCAGCCAATGCATGCGCTTCTTTTTGGTGGGGCACGCGCTGTAATTAAACTTAGGAAGGTTAGAGGATGGTTAATAGTACAGCCAGCTGATGGCTATATGACATTGCCATGTCATTTATAGTCAACCTTGTAGCCTTCAGGTATAATAGTAAGATACAAAGATGTACTACTTCATTAATACATGGCCCACCTTCCACTCTCACATAGTGCCTAGAAGCACGTGCTACAGCTGACTCTTATTCTGTAGCCGGCTTCTCTTCTCTCTCCTCTTCTCTCCCCTCCATGTCAGCAGATAAATAATATTTTAACCCTTACAGCCTACTTACATAAGTTTATTATACTTGCTCTTATAGGAGCCGGAGTATAAATACGAAACGGAGCTCTCAGGTTGGTTAGACGAGACGCCGGATTTAAGGGATCTTGAGCAGAGTGCGTCTTGGTCTTCGTAATTTGGCTAAAGGGTCTTATAAATCCGAACGGAGAGTACTTCGGTAATATCATATGTTAATATCGTAGTTAATATTATTAATTGTTATGTATGACACATACTATTATAACATTTTTCATTACGACCAACCTAACACGGATTAATCAGAACGAAGGCAATAACACAAATCTTTACTCCTAATGAAGCAGTTGGTAGTCTTGTTTTCAGGTTTTTTTTAGTCCCACCTCCTCTGTTTTTTTTGGTACCTCCTCCCACCTCTGACTTATCCACCAGAAACCGAAAAAACCTCCTCCTGAGGCCCCAACCCGCACCCATCCACGTACCAAAAAAATAGACCTACGAAAGTTAACCAACGAAAAAAGACCTACGGTACGGTTTATTTTCGTCCGGTTTATTTTCGTCCCACCTCCCACCCCCCCCGCCCACTGGTTTCTTATCCATTGGTTTATTTTTCTCTCCACTCTTTTGTTTAAAAAATCAACACTTTTCTAATGACAAAAGATCACGGATCTAACTTTCCTATCTTAGCCAAATCAACGAATCTCTCTCATTAATGCAATTTGCTTTAGGAAACAAATAATATATTCTTTCCTACCTTAGCCAAATCAACGGATCTCTCTCATTAATGCAATTTGCTTTAGGAAACAAATAATAGATTTTCAGGAAACAAATAATGGATTTAAAGAAATTCATAAGTAAACCATTGACAAAAAAAGATCTTATCGTGATAGTCGGTTTTGTAGTCGTTCGTTCGTTTTGCTCGGCTCCCTCGTTCGTTCGGTCCCACCTCTTTTATTTGCTCGGCTCTCTCGTGAGTTATCTCCTCTGATTTCCGATTTTCTCTCCACCATATCAGCGATAGAGCCCCCTCAAAGAAAAAATCAACGCCCCATTGCTTTTCAAACTCCTGAGCAAGAGCTGGGTCTCCTACTCGCACGCCGCCGCCGCCCGCCAGTCCCCATCCGACTCGCACGCCGCCACTCGCCATAGGAACATCGCTGCACCTCGCGCCTCCTCCAGATCGTCTTTGAGGTTAGGCAACCGAGGGATTCGACGCAGCTGTCCGGAGCTACTTCGCCCACGATGTAAAGAAGGGCATGGGCAAGAGATCATGGCCTTTCGGGATTGCAACCATAGGGGTCAAGATGGTGCTGATCCGGCCGCCGGCCACACCCTAATCCTCTCCTTCTCTCACTCAGTTCGTATTCCCCTACCTCTTTCCAACAAAGTGAGGGAGTCTGATATGTTGCGTGTTGTTGTGCTGCAGGTCCTTGAGGTTGGGTGCGGCAACACGCGACTCGGAGAGAAGCTTTTGTGGTAGGGCAGCAGCGGCAGTACCTGCATAGACCCTCTCGATGCTCCCCTGATTTGGTGTTGTAGCAAGGAGGTGGTTGCAGGCAGGAGGTTGGGACGCGCAGCTCCATAATAGCCTTTATCACGCTCGGGCTCATTGTTTGCGGATGAAGGTGTCAATCTGACCGCGCTCTCGTCCATGACTTTCCCTGAATCTTCTATTCATTATATAACCTCTAAGGCCCTTACAAAACAAATTCTAATAACTCAATCTCTTTCTGCTGATTCTTATAGGGCCACCAATCATACTTGTATACACCATGTTTTCTCTACTGTAATTTGATGTTTTATTTTCATGTGGCACAGAAGAGTTCAGAGTTCACTCTGAGAGAAAATTGCTTTGCATGTACATTTGCTGAAAGACTGGTGTGCTGAACTTTAGATGATTCCGATTTGTCGCTGCCATATAACCTTTCCTCTTTTTCTTGATATGTCCAAAAGAGATCCTTATTTCACCTTTTGTTTTAGGTTTGCAACGTGAGAATTTCATACTTTTGGAGTAGAGCTATCAAAATATATACTTTTGAGTTTCTAAAAATATCCATTATGAGGTAAAAATCATTAAATACATATTGTTTTATGTATGTTTCATGTCAGACGAATTTGTCACAACCTTATGAAAGTTTAGGAAGGGTCAGCTTGTTGCAAGATCAGTAAGAAATTATTGCATAGTTCATCATTTTTATTCTTGTATAAACAATAATTTTTGGTTATCTGGCCTTACAAAGGTTTTTTTTCTAGAACAGAGCTTCCTCTACCCCGGGCGATTATGAGAAAACTAACCAGCAAAGAACATGAACAAAGATAGTGATGAGAAAGGGTGGATCTGAGTATGCCACACATGGATATGACTGTTTCCCTGTGTTCTTTTTGACAATCCACTTCATCACTGACTCAACTGTGTATGGGTGGAGCAATGTCGTCTTCATCAGGCTACAATTATATGCCTCGGGGTGTTCAAACTAAAAAGTTGAGGGATGATTCAGACTAAATGTGGATTCCTTTGTGTTGACTACACTTCCATAGATTAAATATTCCTTTGTGTTTATCTCAAGTTGGCCGTCTCGGCCACGATGCCCTCCACCGACCAAGCCCCCGGGGCCACCAACCACGCTCAGATTCCTACTCCCTGCCATCTACAGCCTCCAACGACAAGGTGCCTCTCTCCTACATCTACGAACGTTTCGGCGTCTCTGATTGTGCTCTTCCATGGTAAGGAGCATGTGGCTCTCTCAAGTCTCAACTAATCAGACGGTAAATAAAGTTTTTGTGAGTTGAATTATTGAGTGGAGATTTGATTACTTAATAGAAAACATTAGCAGCTTCAGAGATGCAAAATAACTATTCGTATGTTATTTTGATAGTCTTTTAGATATTGGAAATATGCACTTTGTTGAATTCACATAGAATCGGGGATTAGGTCACATGTATATTTTGGTGCAAGTCATGCAGAAGCATTCCTTGACAGCTGCATGATCAAGAATATCAAAAAGACAATGCCATTTTTGTGTGTACATTCTTACATATAGTTTCATATGCTCCATGCAAGTTACGAGACTCTTAGAAGTAAAAATTGGTATGTAATATTTTATAGAAAATATTTTAAGGTTCTTTGAACTTTACAACCAAGACATAGTATATCCTGATGTAAGCAGAGCAGTACTGTATTTGGCAATAATAGAACCTGACATCTAGCTTTATGGTGAAAATAAATACTAATGATCAAAAGAACAACACAAAAGGAGGCATTAGCATCGGGAACATATGGTCCATAAAAAATAAATACTAATGATCAAACGGACAACACAAAAGGATTTAGTTGATCAAGTTAAGTAGTAATAGAGTTCTGTAGGTTAAGCATCAGAAAGATATAGTTCTCTGGTCACTGATTTTGCCTGTATTAGATTAGGATTTGGTCAACTTAGCCAGTAATGGAGTTCCATGGGATTCAAATTATGTCTCTAAAAATGCTATAGAAGCTTCTATAATTTTTCTATGTAAATTATTCAGACGTCCAATAAGCATGTGGGCACAAAAATTCTTGATGTCAACACTGCAATACACTTGTAATAGCTTTCCTAAAATTGCAATCAACATTTGGCAGAAATATTTTTTTCATGTCTACAAATACTTCGAGAAAGATACTATTTGTCATGCATATCCATCTTTGTGCTTATCATCGGCTCTTCCTCCCGAACTGAGACCTAAAATTTATCCCATCATGGCATTGAAATTTTACTATTCCATCTACAATATTAAACCATTTCTAAATATATGCCATCTTTCTATGAAAAATATTCTTTGTCAAAGGCCTCTCCCTGAACAATAAATCTTTGAGTTCTTGGTAGGAGCTAGATATCTTATTCATCTCCACATTTGGTTATTCCCTTTATTCAAAACATAGTATAAATTTCCTTGGGTAGTAAACATGATATATTGTCATGAAGTGAGCTTCTGTGTAAATGAGGAAACTAATTGTGCTGTCCCCTGTTTTTGTCGAGCAACATGAACCAAGAGTAATATTTTACAGTGGGTGTTGGAATTTGTTGAGGATCGTGGAGAGAGTCTTGTAACCGTGCGGTGTCATCGCTCACCAGCAACTAATTGGGCCACCCTTCTCAGAGGGGAAGCCGCAACCACCACCGTCGAGGACATCTTATTATGTGATGAGCATTATATTCCTGACCGCACAATAGTCGCCAATGTGGTGTTAAATTTCATCCATGTACTTTCTCACAAAAGGAATACATCTATATGATGTGAGGTTAGTTTTGTATAACTTTTCTATTTATTTCCAATCTATTAATTATTAACCATATAATCTCTTGTCTTGACATTTACAAGAAGATGGTTTATTTGACCAATCTATATGATGTGTAGCGTATCATATGAAATGACAACATATTACATACTTTCTTATTATGTTTTAATGTCCATGAGGCATGTATAGGAGGCAAATAAGTCTGTTCCTTTCCTTTTTCTGTTCACAAAAAGGTGGAATGGCTCCCAAATTTCGCATAATGATGTTCCAACATAAATTTTGTTTATATCGGAAAATTTTAAGGAGAACAAGCATTCGTGCCTCATGATTTGGGTATCATACTAAAATGAACTTCCTATGTTCTTTGTAAAAAGTCTTCTATTTGCCATGCCTAAGAGGGATTGGAGCATTTGTGTGCCATGCTTAGGTTGTGATTAATGCCTCATGATTTTCAGACAGAGAGAGGATGGGAGAGAGATGGAGGGTGTTAGACAGAGTGGGGGAGTGAGACACAGATATGCATTGTATTCATATGTGCAATCAGGAAAACAAATTAAAAGACACGTGGCAACGCGCGGGCAATTAGAAACATATATACATGCGAAAGTTGATATGCCTTGCAATTAGAAGAGCAATTGGGAAAAAGGCCCGTGGCAACGCACGGGCGTTCTACTAGTTAAAGTAGTTACAGAGTTCGATACTATTATTAAACAGGAGTTCACATTCGCCCCACCCTTTCACCTCCCACCATTTTTTTATCCCACACAAAACCAATGGACAAATATCTTCGACAAAAACAACACATAAAAACCTATGCATGTCTCCCTCATGCGAACCCTAGCCGCCGCTGATCTCCCCTCCCCTACCCACAGCTGCACACCATTCCCTTCCTCCCGGTAGGGGCTATTACTCGTGTTATCTCACACGAGGCTCACGTCATCGGCGACCATGAGGAGATTATGGCTCCTACCCGCTACTTTTGCAGCCCGTCTCGACTACGGCCACCACCACGCACCCTTTTGGATACTCTCGTTTAGGGTCCCCGCCCGCCGCTGGCAGTTCCTCTTGGCTGCCGCCACCACCGCAAGTATGAATCCACATCAGCTGGTTGTCACTGACACAAGCTATCAGAGGTCGCGACGGGCGATATTTAGGTGGGGACGTCCTACTCAGTGATACCCATGGTGGCGACACCTTAATGCCGAGGGGCAACATGCGGATCTCAATGAGGACATTAGCGACGTAGAGGAGGAGTGGCTGGTAGGGGCCGAGCCCATTGGGCCGACCCTGATGCACAGGAATACGAGTCCAATTTTGTTAATACTATATATACCACCTCAAAGGACCATGTGCATTATTGTTAGCTTTTGCGCACGCCTCAGCAGCAATGGGCCATGCAGCAGACCTGCACCGTTGCCCCCCCGCACACGCACGCGAGCGCGCGCGCGCACGCACACACACACACTATTCGCTTCCAGCCCACTTCAGGTTTTGGCAAAACCTGGAGCATTTTCTAGGTTTATAACATCTATTTAGGTTGTACTTTCTATGTATTTTTCCATCTCTCATTTGTAATTCATATTTGTATCGCCACCATCTTCATCCACCTCCACAAACCCTAGTCGCCGCCATTTTCATCTCCATAGCCGTCATCACCACCATAGTCCAACACCCTCTAGTTCATACTTGTAATCGTGCATCGCACGAGACATCCATTGTAAGACATATTTTGTAACATCCCAAAAATCTAAATTTTGGAATGTTATATTAAATAAATAGATATGTTTGATTTTTTGATTGATTGTGTGAATTGAGTGAAATTTGAAACTTTTTGAAAGTTGAATGAAAGGGAACGAAATGACTCTCCCAAACTTTCACTTTGCATTTTGATCTCCAAGAATTCAAATTCATTTCGATTACAAAACCCTAGAGTGGAGATTTTTTTGAAAACACTTCAAAGTCATAAAATTTATGCAACTCAATGATCCTCATGAGAGAAGATAACATGACTTCTTCTAAGATGAGTTGGAAGTTTAAAAGAAACAATTTGAAAAGCCCCTTTGAAGTTATTTGAAACCCACCTCCATTTAGAAGTTATTTGAATTTTCAAATTTCAAAACCCCTTGAAATATTCAAAAGAGATAAGTAATATGACACTTCAATTATTCAGGGGCCTTTCAAATAGATTTGGCCAAGTAAAAACAGAAAAGGATCCCAAATGGTGTGAAATTCAAATTCATTTGAGGGTTTTATCAAATTATTTTTTCTCCAAAAATAAAATATATGAAAAATAGGGTAACATGATTCCCTTCAACAGAAAAATGGAGAAAAATAAATTTGAAATCATTTTGGTATTTTTAAAAATATTTTTTATTAATTTTAATTCAACAGTAGCACTGTTTGCTTTATTTGAAATTGTATGTATGTTTTTTATTTGAAAAATATGTTCTTGTTTTAAGAAATCTTTTTCTGAAATTTTTGATATATTATATGCTATATGATATTTTCATTTTTATTAATTTTCTTTCTTGTGTTTTGTCTGTGGAAAAAAAAGAAACTCAGCGCCACGCCAGCGCGCACCGACCGGCCCATCTGGCCTTTCGGCCTTAGCCCATGCGCGGGCGCGAATCAGCTTTGCTTCGGCCGCCCGCTGCCTCGCTCGCCTCCTCCTATTGCTGACGCGTGGACTTCGCCCCTCTTTTTCTTCCTCTGCACGCAATGTCGCGCGAGAGCGCGTTCGACCGCCGCCGAATCCCGATCCTTCAGGGATTCGTATCCCCAAGATCAACCCCTCCTCCATGCCTTGTCCACTATAAAACCCTCGGCCTCCTCTTCTGTTTGCCCCTAAAGCCGTCGCCCAAGACCCACCGCACTGCACCCCCTCGCCTTTTGCATCTCCGCTGGAGCCGAGCTCTGCCGTTGACGTTTTCCTACGTCGGTGAGCTCCCTCGAAACTTCCCCTCCGTATATCGTCTTCGCATGCTTCTGCGCGTCTGTTTGACATGGTTTCGCTCGTCCTCGTCCCCTGCAGCGACGACCCTGAGCTCATGCGCCCTCGCCGGAGTTCGCGAGCTTACCCGAAGTTCCACCACTTCGCTTTGTCGCCATCCGTCGTCCTCGACCACCACCTCCAGCACCCCTGGACACGCCAGTCCACGCCGCGGCCGCCCGTCACCTCCGCCGTCGCCCCCGACCACCAGAGCCGCCGCCTCGCCCGCGTCCGAGCCGCCGCGGCCCTGAACTCCGTCAACCACCATGGCAAGCCCCGGCCACCCCCTCTCCACCGACCGATCTGTATTACACACTACTAGAATCAGGGAATTTGCCATCAGGCAGTTCTTTGCCGTCGGCTAGCGGACGGCAAAGAAGGCCTTTGCCGTCTGCTTAGAAAAAACAGACGGCAAAGAACTGGCTGATGGCAAATGTACTCTTTGCCATCAGCCATTTCTTTGCCGTCAGCTAGCGGACGACAAAGAGTTGGGTGGGTCCAGTGGAGGACAGCGCAGTAACGGCCCACCCCTCGCCACCTCTTTGCTGTCTGCTAGCGGACGGCAAAGAATTATCTACTAACGGCCGTTACCCCCCCCACACGCCTCTCTCTTCTCTTCTCTCTCCCTCTACCCGACCCGATCAGATCGAGACCGCCGCCCACCCCCGCGCCCGCACCGCCGCCGCCCCAGAGCCCTGCGGCCCCGTCGCCACCGCCGCCCCGTCGCCCCCGCCGCCGCACCACACCGCCGCCCCGTCGCCCCCGCCGCCGCACCACATCGTCACACCGCCGCCCCGTCGCCCCGCGCCACACAAACTGGCGCATAACGAAGCAGCCGCCGCCTGTCGCACACGCCGCCCCCGCCGCCCTGCCCCAGGCCGCGCCGAGCCCCGCGCCCTGCCCCGGCCGCCCGGCCCCCTCCTCCACCGGCTGCCCCCCGAAGGTGAGCTCTCCTTTTTTTTCTTTGTTTTTTAGATTTAGTTTAGTTTAGGTATTTTTTTTCTGTTTTTTTATGTTTAGGTTCAGATTTAGTTTAGTTTAGGTTTAGTTTAGGAGGAAGGAGAGGAAGAAGAAGAAGAGGAGGAAGAAGAGGAAGAAAAAGAAGAGGAGGAAGAGGAAGAAGAAGAAGAGGAGGAGGAAGAAGAGGAAGAAGAAGAAGAAGAGGAGGAAGAAGAAGAAGAAGAAGAGGAGGTTAGGGGTGCGTTGGCGCCGACGGAACCGGGTTGAGGTTAGGGGTGCGTTGGCGCTGACGGAACCGGGTCAAGGATCGCCGGTCGCCGAGGGGTCGAGCTAGGGTCAACTTTTACCCTGAATGCCATATATTTCGGTGGCATACTATTGTAAATATTTAGTTAGGTTGATGGCAAAAACAATAGTGCTATGTTACTCATCTTTCGATTTAAATGTGCAGTTCTTTCGTCGCTGGGAGGGTCTGGTGTTTGACGAGCTCTGCCCTTGCGATCGTGGTTGAGCACAAATGACATCTCCTTCTCCCCCCTTAATTATTTGGTCTGTTCCGGCCTTCATGCCGATGACACTAGCTAGATAACTACAGTCGCGTAACAAGTATGCGTCTCCCGTCCGAAAGGGTTGCATCGATAAATATGCATTTAGTTGCATATTTATCACCGTAGCTCATTCGGATTGTCCAGTGATTTCCACGGATAGCCCGAGTATGTGTAGATTGGGTACGTTCTCCATGCTCTACCCCATTCCGAGACAAAATTTTGGCAGCGCCTCCCTGTTGTTCTCCGGATGCACATTCTCTCAGCTTTTTGCCAAGACAAGTCGCTAATGGTTTTGACTACAAGGTCCGTTCATTTGACAAATACGACATCAACAGGTATCGCTTTCGTACCTACGGCAAAGAGCTATCTATGGCCGACCGAAAGTCTACAAATTGTTGTGTCTCTGCTATCGGCGATGGAGGTATCGAGTATTATGGGAGAGTTGAAGCAATTTATGAACTTCTATTCTATGGTGAAAACCCACCGAACGTCGTAGTCTTCAAATGTTATTGGTTCCAGCCGAAGGAGACTAGGACTCATGAACATATAGGGCTAGTCGAAATCAAACAAAGCACCCATTTAGATGTTCCCGATGTCTATATTACGGCTCAACAGGCGACCCAAGTTTTCTATCTACCATGGGCCTGCCAAACTGATCCAAATCTGAATGGTTGGGATGTCATTTATGAAGTGCCGCCACATGTTAGACCACCTCCCCCCAATGAAGAGGATTATGAACCTCACATTAACCCAGACACATATGAAGATGAATTCTTCCAAGAAACATGTCTTTCCAAAAAACGCTTCAAGAAACGCTCTACTTCACCCCAGAACATTGAAGTAGACAGCGACAGTGAAGCCGACTTCACCCCTGAGCCAGAACAAGAAGAGCCTGAACAAGAAGAGGTTACTGCTGCGGATGATTTGTCAATGCTTGACCGATTACGTAAAGGTGGCCTTCCACATGTTGATGCCGCTGAACCCGATGAGCACTTCATTCATGATAGTGATGATGATGATGCATTTATTGATCCCGGAGCATTTATTGAACCCGACGATCAAGACTATTATCAGTATTCAATTTTTTTATGTTGTACTTGATTTATATAGTTACTTGTATGAATGTATGATTTATATAGTTACTTGTATAATTTTCCTACTTTGCATGATTGTTTGTTATACATAGTGCCATGGTCTTGATATCCGTCCCCGTCGGCCCTCGCCCGGTTTATGCTTCGGATGTGGTATATTCTCTTTTATAACTATTTGTTGCATTTCACATTTATGACAATTATGACCATCAAGTTGACATAGAAATATTTTTTTCTAGGAGGTATGTGAACCGGAAATTGCAACCGACCCTCTTGTCGAGAAGTTAAATTTAGTTGAAAAAGAAAACGAGTATTTGAAAGAAAAATGAAAAGAATTGAAGAAGAGAAGATGAAATTGGAGTTGTATGTTGCCGATGTCGTCGATGATCACAAGATGAAGATGGATGCAATGCGCTTGAAGATGGATGCAATGCGCTTGAAGATTAAGAAGATTAGAAAATATGCCATTGATAATGAGGCTTGGTATCATTATGTCGTTGGATCAATTGTTACCTTAGTTGCGATCTTGATTGCATTTGTTGTGATGAGGGTAAGTTACCTCCAAAATGACATAATTAGCTTATTTAGTTCATTTATGACATAAGTAGCTTATTCATTTCAAAAATGGCATAATAACCTTGGTTCTCTCATAGATGTCATATACTTAGCTTATTTTCCTCTAAAATGGCATAATTACCTAAGTTAGATAAAAAATGAGCTATACTTACGTAAGTTGGCTTTAAAATGGCATCATCACCTAGGTTAGCACAAAAATGACCTATACTTACCTTATTTTCCTTCAAATTGACATAATAAGCTTAGTTAGCTAAAAAAAATGCCATAATTACCTAAGTTAGCTCTAAAATGACACAAATAAGGAATAAGAAGAGGAAAAACAAGGAAGAGGAGAAAAAGAAGAATAGGAAGAAAAGAGAAGAAAAGAAAGAATAAAGAAGAAGAATGAGAATGAGGAGGAAAAGGATAAAAAGTAGAAGAGAAGAAGAAAGATGAGAAAGAGAAGAAGAAGAAAATATCCTTTTCTTCTTATAAGGCTCTTAGAGGTATTGATTGCGTATGCATGAGGATTCTTCTTCTAGTGCGTCTGAGGCTTGTCGTCTGCTTATTCGTATTCTAGTCTTCTTCTGCTCTTCTTAGTATTATATTATTCGTATTATGTATTAGTCTTATTCGTATGAGTAGCTTATTCTATTGTCTTATAGTATTCTTCTTCTTCTAGTCTTCTTCTTCTTCTAGTCTTCTTCTTCTTCTTCTTCTTCTAGTCTTCTTATTCTAACTTTCTTACTCCCATTTTGCAGGTTTGATTCACTTCGTGGAAGCAGCATTGATGGACTGCTAGTGTTTAGTTCTTGTTTTCATTTGTATTGATGCACAATGTGAAACTATGTATGTATATATGGATGAACTCTGTGAAACTATGTATGTATTGGATCTTTTAATACCCTATGTGTTCTGTTGCATTGATGGACTGCTAGATGTTTGATACATGGGCTATGTTTGAGGTTGGAACTATATATATCATATATATCTTTTGAAAATGCAGGGATATAACAGAAAACTGAAAAAACAGAAACAAGACAGGCACTTTGCCGTCTGCCACAGACGGCAAAGAGGCCACGTGGCAGCAACCTGTGCAATCTGGGAGCTGACCCATTTGGTTACTTTACCGTCTGTGGCTGATGGAAAAGGCTGTGGGAGTTTGCCGTCTGTGGTAGACGGCAAAGACTTGGGGGGGGGGGCATGACGTGCGGCTGACGTAAGATGGCAGAAGGCAAATGCCACCACATGTTTGCCATCCACTGGCGGACGACAAAGGCCGCCGTTAGCCACCTAATGTGGCTAACGCCTGTTATTTTTCGTCCATGTTCTTTGCCGTCAGCCACAGACGGCAAAGGGCCTTTGCCATCCGCTTTGACAAAGCAGACGACAAAGAACCTGTTTACCGTCACCTTCTTTGCCGGACATCTTTGCCATCGGTGGCAGACGGCAAAGAGGTTTGCCGTCCGCCTTTGGTGCCTTTGCCGTCTGCCATGGCAGACGGCAAAGAACCTGATTCCTGTAGAGACACGCTCTAGATTTGATCTAATATGGACGGTTAGGATTTTTTTATTTAATCGGTTTTAGTTCCAATTTAGATCAAACCGGACCGTGTGTTTTCTGTTAAAAAGTCGATGCTCACTGTTTTTTTAAGTAGCGGCCGTCCGCCAGTAAGCTCTATTGCACACACACCCCACGCCCATTCTGAGCCTGCCACGTGCACCCTGACCGGTCCGTAGACGTTTTTTCTTTTTCTATTTTATTTAGATTTACAGAACCAGTTCTGATCTTAAATTGATCTGTGTCACAAATTTTATGAAGTTTCTGTTGGTGCACTTGGATTTCAAAATTTGAGTAGTTCAGAATTGAATTATTTCAAGTATGCTTCAAACACTGTTTTGGCTCTAGTTTGAATTCTAGAATAGATTCTTGAGTTATTATTTTTGCTGCTAGTCATTTGTGAGTTTCTTTAGGAGTAGATGTAATTTGGGTATTTTTAGCATGCTTTAAAATAGGGTTTTAGGCAAAACAGTACTATTTTGACATAGTTTTGTTTTATCTTGAAACTTTTAGTTTTATTTTTTTAAATTATTTCTTTTTGTCACTTTTGATAAATTTAGTTTTCTTTCTGTTAGTCAATAGAAGAAAATTTAATTTTTATTTTAAAAATTTATTTTCTTTAGTTTTGTGTGAAAACTTGTATAGGGGGGGGGGTTTTTTTTCTTCATGTTAGGGGGGGGTTAGGAGGGTTTGTTTTTTTTTATAAAAAAAACCCCCCACAAAAAGGCTTTTTATTTGTTTCTTTTTGCTACTAAAAGTTTATGAAAAATAATTTCTGTTAAATTAGTTGTTTTCCATTTTCTTTTCTGTTAATTTATTAGTTTAGTGTTTAATTGTTGTTAAGTTTTTTACTTAGGGAAAAACTATATTAGATGTTTGTAGTAAAGTCGTAGACTTTCCTTAGTAGTTTTTATTTGTGGTTTTATTTGAAGTTTCCTTGGAATTTTATTTGAGTTTTATTATTGAGGTTTATTTGTTATCTTAATTGTTATTTTGAGTGCTAGAATTGTTTGCTAGGATGTTTCCTTATATGAATGATATGTCTGTTTAATATAGATTTTCAACGGAGTGACGAATAGTTCTACCAAGTCTTTACTCTGAGAGCGTTATAATCTTCATCAACTTACCAGGCAAGTTCACTTTTACCATGCTTTTCATACCTATGTTTTATTGCATTTAGTGTCACCTTTGCAACAATCCCTCCAGTAGTGATATTGAATCCTTGTAGTTGAGTAGTATGCATGAGGTAGGAACCCATCACCCTGTTACCAAGCCCCGAATGTTATTTATTTTAATGCTATGCTATAGTAGACGGGGTTTGGTATGAGTGTTCGGGAGTGGCGTGAGAATGGAGGACTCTACCTCAATGAAGACAACTCCGTGATGGCATCTTCAAGGACTGCATCCTCAGGACCTCAAGACTTCAAGACTCGAGACGAGAATTCAATACACACTACTGGGTGAAGGATGGATTTGATGGGCACCCTGGAGCAACCAGTGGATGCCCGGGATGCATGGAGAAGCGCCATGACATCTTCCGGAAAGCTTCACCCAGACTCAAAGAGACGGAAGAAACTTCATGCCCGAAAGCTTACCTATGCAACTGCAAGTCACTATGGGCTCTTGCTTGGTTGACCCTAGTGGTGACTCTGGCTGGGACGGTGCCAGCAGATGTAGAACTAAGGTAGGATTGGATGGGCACCGGACAGTGGTCCGAGGAACTCTTCGGAAGACCATGTTTTGATCGTCCTGTTCTCAAACGACCTGAAGTGCGAGGACGAAAAGGGAGGGATCGAGTCTTGCGGGTAAAGTGTACAAACCTCTGCAGAGGGTTAAAATCTAATCGATTAGCCGTGTCCCCAGTTACTGACAATTTGAGCCTCTGGACTTGGATCTATCAGAACTCTCAACACCGAATTGAAAACTTAATTGTGGGCAACTTATGATGATTTGGGCTATGAGACATCGGTTGGCGGAACCATGTCATGTTAGAAAACTCCATAGTACAGACTCCGGTCATTTCCTTTGTTGTAGGGAAAATAAAACCAGCTTTTATGCAAAACAAAACTCAGATACAGAGCCACAAAGCCATATTGCATATAGAATAGTTTTATCATCTACTTTCTCTTATTGCGATCTTGCCGGTATATTCAATGTACTGACCTACACAGCTGCAACGTATCATGTTGCAGGATTTTCTACGATGAGTGAGTTTCGTTGTAGGGTTACAGTCTACTCTCAACTTGCCGATGGCGTTGATGGGACTCCACACCCGATTGTTTGTTTCCGCTGAGACTTATAAGGTAGATATCAGTTTTACGTTATTTATACATGTGATTGCACTTTGATATATACATGGATAGATTGTGTGTGCCAGCATACTGATCCAGGGATGGCACAAATACACAGAGGCTTGACCGTTTGAGGTCGGGTCGCTACAGATTTGATATTAGAGCACATGTTGACTATAGGACGTGACCCTAGAAAATGGCTTTGTATTATGAAGACCCCGATAGGAACGACTTTTATTTTATACTGCTCTCGTAACTCTTGAATTCTTTTACTAAACCTTCCCTATTTCAAATTTTAGATGGAGAGCTACCTTCTGAACAAAAGAGAACACTACTAGAAGGTTCTTGAAGGCCCATTCCTTGTGGAGCTAGTCAGACTGCTGAAGCTGCCGATACATGAGATCAAGGCAACTAAGAGGAAGTCTGGATCATGAGGAGTCAAGACCCAAGTTTTCGGACGCAAAGAAGACCCCAAGATTGGAGATTTCAGCTTTGGAACAATAAATGGTGACAATGATATGGGCATAAACACTGCCGTCCATGATGCTATTGCACGCTTGTGCTATCGTCATCGTGCTACACTAAACCCACACTACTTTGGAAAGGTTGGATGGCAGAAGATTGATGGAGCAACTATTGCCCTGACGGATGCGCAGAAGATGAAGTTCTCCCCACTGTTGGTGTATAACCAGGATCTAGAACAATATGTCAAGAATCTTCATATGGACCTTCTGGAAGCCTTGTTCGACAATGAAGCACTACGATAAGAGGTCGAGACTCAGAGGCTGAAGGTAATCAAGCTGGAGGAAGAAAATCTTGAGATCCCGAAGATGCGTCAGGAACTGAAGGGCAGCAGGACCATGTCTCATGTCAAAGATGTTGAGATACAGAAGCTCAAGGACCAACTCCCGGACATACAAGGCCATCACAAGAAACTCCGCGTCGACAGTGATAATCTAGCAGAAGAATTGGAGGAGATCAAGTCCACACAGAAGAAGCCCAGTGGAGACAAGGATCAGGTCCCCGATAAGTTAGCTTAGTAGTAGCCCCACCATGAGAGAAATAAAGATAAAGTTTTGTGATTAAAGTGTCTGACCATATCAACTTATGTGGGTGGCGATACTATAGAATTGATTGAATAAATGAATGTTTGGTTATTAATATCTTTTTGTGTTTATTGAGTGGATGGGTAGATACGATTTTCGTAGGTTTGTATTTATTTCACCTTGAGAGACGTAAGTTACAGAAGATAACAGAAGGCCTTCATATGGGAGAAGCATCAGGAATTGGAAACTCCCGAGCATTGAAGACCTGAAGAAATGAAGACGTCGTAATGAAACCATAGAAAATCGGCCCATTACAGACAATAGAAATTCTGAGCTAGGAAGTGTTGTTGATTATTTGTATGGGTATCCTTCTCTCTCTCTCTCTCTTATCTCACCCCAAAACCCTTGAACCCAATAGATTATGAATGAAGAAGGACTGGTATTCTCTGGACCGCTGACTCAGTCGGAGGCAGAGCTATGGATTAAAAGGATGGAATATCACTTCGGTAGAAATTTGATTGAAAGGAGGTATGAGGTTCAATACGCTCTTCAGTACTTTACAGAAAGTGCTGCAACCTGGTGGAAAATGCATCAAGCCATACAAGGATATAATGAAGCAAAAACTTGGGAGAAATTCAAGAAGACTCTGTTAAGATCACGTCTCATCCGGAAGCACTGTGATAACCCGATGAAGAAACCTTGTGTCTACAAAATTTGCGGAGAAATAGGACACACCCAGGAAGACCACAAGGGTGGATGCCCTCATTGTGAGGAAAAACACCCAGCCGAAGAATGCCTGACTAGGCAGGTTACTTGTTTCTTGTGTGAAGGAACTACACACTACCCTGCTCAGTGTCACATTTACCCCAAGGTACAAGAAATTACCAAGCTGCAGAAAGAAGCCCTCAGGAAAAGTATAGAAGAACCCGTGATGAAGTAAGACCTGAAGAAGAATGCCTAATCAGATTTTATTCCAACGCTTGCTATTCATGTGGGAAAGAAGGACATTTTTCCCGATATTGCACAAAGGAAAGAGAAGAGTATCTAGAAGACTTCCCGACAGCAAAAGTGAAGTTTGACCCTCAGGAAATAGAAGCTCTGGTCATTACGCAGAAATCCAAGAAGAGAAAACAAAGGCAGCCACAAAACAACCCAATTTCTGTAGAAAAGGACCCGAGTCATATCACTTGTTTCAGGTGCAAGGATTTAGGTCATTTCGCTGATAAATGTCCAGAAAAGAAGCCAAGAGACCAAGGAGCAAGATACAATCCTCAAGAAGCCTCGAGACTTGTCAGAAGTCATCTGTTTTTGTTGCAAGGAAGCATGACATTATGCTACTAAATGTCCCGACAAGATGAAAGCTGGAACTGAGTAGTTGAGAATTTTAATATTGGTAATAAGTGTAGTAGGAAGCATTTATTTTCACAAGGATATGGAGTTGAATTGATGTAATGGAAGTCTCAAATATTGTAATGGTTCATGAATAAATAAAGTTAAAGTGTCCTAATTTCATATGTTGAATTGTATGACTTGTTACTCTATGAACACCGATTGGGACCAGTTTCGAGGATACGAGAAATATGGTCCATGGAAGAATTTCTGTATTTCAAGGGTGGTAGTACCCTGTGAGGACACTTGACCCATGGAAAGGATAATGATATTCCACGGAGTGGAGTTTGGACAAAATGAGTTGGAGTTTTGTTTTTTATATGATGGATATGAAGAAATGAAGTATTGATGGAATTAAAGTAGGTGTAATGTTGGAATATGGAACAATTGTAACTCCCAGGATGAGTTTGAGCTATACAGGTGTTGAAGTAGGTCCATAACCCACATGCCCATGAAATTAATAAGGATCAAGTACTCCCTGGAAGAAAAAATCTTGGAAGAAGCTGTGATTTGATCAGTAGACGTTCCATAGGAGGGTACGAAAACCCGAGAGTTGTGAAAAAAAGATAGATGTTTTGTTAGGCTTGCAGAATCAATGGATTTATCCGAACTTGGTTCGACGACAAGAGAATTTCTGCAATGCCTGTGAGGATGCCCAAGTGTTAGACTACGTGATTCATTGTCTACGTATGTAGTAATGATTCAAGTACGGGATGGATTGGCCCCCATACCGGAGACTTCTATCATGAACTATCCTATGTTGATGGAAAATAAGAGAGCCTTAAAACCTTAGAAGAGTGTCGACATGACAAGCCATAAACCTTAGAATGGCGGGACGATGGAACCCCTGTACAGGCAACCGTTGCCAATCGTAGGTTATAAGGTGAGATTCAGCCAAGACCAATTTCCTGCAGGAGAAACCATAAATTGTTCACCATGAGATTTTGACAGTTGTTTAGTATTGGCGAAAGACCTGTCAGCTAAGAAGACCCAATCACGGGAACAGTCCTATTTTGATGAAAGGATCAGGATTTTGAGAAAAGAGGTTATGCCCTTACTGGAAGAGCATCAGTGAAAGAGTTATTCCGGAGAATATGAAAGGACCGACATCGTCAACCCAAAGGAATGGAGTACATGAGTTTTGGTTGGAACCATAACCCTGCTTTTAAGTGTGGTAGCACACTAGCCCATTCTGTTCAATGGATTTGCTGGAAGACCCCCAAACCCTAACCTTTTTCTTGCTAGCCTCTCCGAATCTCGAGGACGAGATTCATTTTAAGTGTGGTAGGTTTGTAACATCCTAAAATTCTAAATTTTGGAATTTTATATCAAATAAATAGATATGTTAGATTTTTTGATTGATTGTGTGAATTGAGTGAAATTTGAAACTTTTTGAAAGTTGAATGAGAGGGAATGAAATGACTTTCCCGAACTTTTACTTTGCATTTTGATCTCCAAGAATTCAAATTCATTTCAATTACAAAACCCTAGAGTGAAGATTTTTTTGAAAACACTTCAAAGTCATAAACTTTATGCAACTCAATGATCCTCATGAGAGAAGATAACATGACTTCTTCAAAGATGAGTTGGAAGTTTAAAATAAACAATTTGAAAAGCCCCTTTGAAGTTATTTGAAACCCACCTTCATTTTGAAGTTATTTGAATTTTCAAATTTCAAAACCCCTTGAAATATTCAAAAGAGAGAAGTAATATGACACTTCAATTATTCAGGGGCCCTTGAAATAGATTTGGCCAAGTAAAAATAGAAAAGGATCCCAAATGGTGTGAAATTCAAATTCAAATTCATTTGAGGGTTTTTATCAAATTATGTTTTTTCTCCAAAAAGAATATATATGAAAAATAGGGTAACATGATTCCCTTCAACAGAAAAATGGAGAAAAATAAATTTGAAATCATTTTGGTATTTAAAAAAAATATTTCTTATTAATTTTAATGCAATAGTAGCACTGGTTGCTTTATTTGAAATTGTATGGATGTTATTTGTATTTGAAAATATGTTCTTGATTTAGGAAATCTTTTTTTGAAAATTTTGATATATTATATGCTATATGATATTTTCATTTTTATTGGTTTTCTTTCTTGTGTTTTGTCTGTGGAAAAAAAGAAACTCAACGCCAGGCCAGCGCGCACCGGCCGGCCCATCTGGCCTTTCGGCCTTAGCCCTCACGCGGGCGCGAATCGACTTCGCCTCGGCCGCCCGCTGCCTCGCTCGCCTCCTCCTGTCGCTGATGCATGGACCCCTCCCCCTCCTCTTCTTCCTCTGCACGCAACGCCGTGCCAGAGCACGTTCGACCGCCGCCAAATCCCGATCCTTCAGGGATTCGTATCCCCAAGATCAACCCGTCCTCCATGCCCTGTCCACTATAAAACCCTCGGCCTCCCCTTTTGTTTGCCCCTAATGCCCTCGCCTGAGACCCATCACACAGCACCCCCTCACCGTTTGCATCTCCCGGAGCCGAGCTCTGCCGTCGACATTTTCCTATGCCGGTGAGCTCCCTCGCTTCCCCTCCGTATATCGTCTTCGCATGCTTCTACGTGTTTGTTTGACATGGTTTTGCTCGTCCTCATCCCCTGCAGCGACGACCCTGAGATCATGCGCCCTCATCAAATTTCTCGAGCTCACCCGAAGCTTCACTACTTTGCTCTGTCGCCATCCGTCGTCCTCCACCACCACCTCGACCACCCCTGGACGCGCCACTCCACGCCGTGTCTGCCCGGTGCCTCCGCCGTCGCCTCGCCCGCGCCCGAGCCACCGCGGCCCTGAACTCTGGCAACCACCGCGGTAAGCCCCGGCCACCCCCTCTCCGCCGTCCGATCTGTATTACATGCTCTAGATTAGATATAATCTGGACGGTTAGTTTTTTATTTAATCAGGTTTAGTTCCGGTTTAATCCGGTTTAGATCCAACCGGGCCGTGTGTTTTCTGTTAAAAAGCTGACGCTCATCGTATTTTTAAGTAGCGTTCGTCTGCCATAAGCTCTAGCGCACACACACCCCAGGGCCATTCAGAGCCTGCCATGTGCACCCTGACCGGTCCGTAGACGTTTTTTCCTTTTCTGTTTTATTTAGATTTACAAAACAGTTCTGATCTTAAATCTTTAATATCTTTTAGGATTTTTATTTTTTTTGAGTGATTCTAGTTGATTTATGTCACAAATTTCATGAAGTTTCTGTTGGCACACTTGGATATAAAATTTGAGTAGTTTAAATTTGAATTATTTTAAATATGCTTCAAATAATGTTTTGGCTCTAGTTTGAATTCTAGAATAGATTTTTGAGTGATTCTTTTTGCTGTTGGTCAGGTGTGAGTTTCTTTAACAGTAGATGTAATTTGGGTATCTTTAGCATATTTTAAATTAGGGTTTTAGGCAAAATAGTACTGTTTTGACTTAGTTTTGTTTTATCTTTAAACTTTTACTTTTAATTGTTTTTAAATTATTTCTTTTTGTCACTTTTGACAAATTTAGTTTTGTTTTTGTTAGTCAATAGAATAAAATTTTATTTTTATTTTAAAAATTTATTTTCTTTAGTTTTGTATGAAAACGTGTATAGGTCATAGTTAGAGTTTTATAAAAGCTTTTTATTTGTTTCTTTTTGCTACTAAAAGTTTATGAAAAATACTTTATGTTAAATTAGTTGTTTTACATTTTATTTTCTGTTAATTTATTAGTTTAGTGTTTAATTGCTGTTAAGTTTTTACTTAGGGGAAAAGTATATTAGATGTTTGTAGTAAAGTCATAGACTTTCCTTAGTAGTTTTTCTTTGTGGTTTTATTTGAAGTTTACTTGGAATTTCATTTGAGTTTTATTATTGAGGTTTCTTTGTTGTCTTAATTGTTATTTTGAGTGCTAGAATTGTTTGCTAGGATGTTTGCTTATATGAATGATATGCCTGTTTAATATAGATTTTCAAGGGAGTGACGAATAGTTCTACCAAGTCTTTACTCTGAGAGCGTTATAATGTTCATCAACTTACCAGGCAAGTTCACTTTGACCATGCTTTTCATACCTATGTTTTATTGAATTGAGTGTCACCTTTGCAACAATCCCTCCAATAGTGATATTGAATCCTTGTAGTTGAGTAGTATGCATGAGGTAGGAACCCATCACCTTGTTACCAAGCCCCGGATGTTATTTATTTTAATGCTATGCTATAGTAGATGGGGTTTGGTATGAGTGTATGGGAGTGGTGTGAGAATGGAAGACTCTACGTCAATGATGACAACTTCGTGATGGCATCTTCAAGGACTGCATCCTCAGGACCTGAAGACTTCAAGACTCGAGACGAGAATTCAATACACACTACTGGGTGAAGGATGGATTTGATGGGCACCTTGGAGCAACCAGTGGATGGCCGGGATGCATGGAGAAGCGCCATGACATCTTGTGGAAAGCTTCACCCAGACTCAAAGAGACAGAAGAATACTTCATGCCCGGAAGCTTACCTGTGCAACCGCAAGTCACTATGGGCTCTGGCTTGGTTGACCCTAGTGGTGACTCTGGCTGGGATGGTGCCAGCAGATGTAGAACTACGATAGGACTGGATGGACACCGGACAGTGGTCAGAGGAACTCTTCGAAAGACCATGTTTCGATCGTCCTGTTCTCAAATGATCTGAAGTGCGAGGATGAAAAGGGAGGGATCGAATCTTGCGGGTAAAGTGTACAAACCTCTGCAGAGGGTTAAAATCTAACCGATTTACCGTGTCCCCGGTTACGGACAATTTGAGCCTCTGGACTTGGATCTATTTCAGAACTCTCAACACCGGATCGATAACTTAATTGTGGGCAACTTATGATGATTTGGGCTATGAGACATCGGTTGGCGGAACCATGTCATGTTAGAAAACTCCGTAGTACAGACTCCGGTCATTTCCTTTGTTGTAGGGAAAATAAAACCAGCTTTTATGCAAAACAAAACTCAGACACAGAGCCACAAAGCCATATTGCATATAGAATAGTTTTATTATCTGCTTTCTCTTATTGTGATCTTGCCGGTACATTCAATGCACTGACCTACATGGCTGCAACATATCATGTTGCAGGATTTTCTATGACGAGTGAGTTTCGTTGTAGGGTTACGGACTACACTCAACTTGCCGATGGCGTTGATGGGACTCCACACCCGATTGTTTGTTTTCGCTGAGACTTATAAGGTATTTATCAGTTTTACGTTATTTATACATGTGATTGCACTTTGATATATACATGGATGTACTGTGTGTGCCAGCATACTGATCCAGGGATGGCACAAATACACAGAGGCTTGACCGTTTGAGGTCGGGTCACTACATATTTGCAATCAATCAATCTTCAAGATGTTTTCTTTAATGTTTTCTTCTTGCAATCTTATCTCCATGTGTGAGTAGTTTGGTAAGGTATGGACTGAGGCATAGGCCTTACAACCCTCTGTATTTGTTGTGGGGATCAATGGAGGAGCTTTGAATTAACATCCTGTATGAGTGAAATAAAATTGTTCCGTAGATGTCTCTTGTCTTGTTCGCAATCTTCATCCCTGTAGGTACCTAGGATCATGGAGATCAAGCCAGAGTAAGGCCAGGAGAAAGGAGAGCATGAAGTTTTATTCAGAACACTGGTGATAGTAAGGTTTAGTATGGTAACACAGATCCAATCCTTGGGGATTCATGAGGTGTAGTCATTAAACGCCAAAAGATCTTGTCTGATTATTTATAATCTTAATTATTAAGGCAACCCGGCACGACGGATAGGGCCTGCTGTAGGACAAACGATTCTTGATGCAGGACTCGTGCCGGTCAAAATGTTATTCGGACACATCCTCCACTTCAGTTCGTAAGAAACACATCTCGAGGGGTGACTTCCAGCGCACAAATTAAGATCATATCTGGTCCCAACACAAATACATGGTTCTAAACATTAAGAGCTCATACCCGTACCTACTTTTATTACAGTGTTTGAATCATCGTTTGCTTGATTGATCCGATCAAAAGCTAGAATTGATTCTTTAACAAAAGCTTGGTAGAGACCATCACTTCAAGGAATCTTCCTCACGTGGGTTTGATAACCCAGGGTCACCTCTGGGGAAATAGGTGCGGGATACTTTTTTGTTTCATTATCGGATCACTAAAAGGAGGTAGCACGTATTGTTTTTGTTGCTTCTTATTTAGGGTCCGTAGCCATAAGAAAGAATCTGGGTATGAGGCATTCGTTCTGAATGGTTGGGAGATCTTGAACAAGAGATAAAGGTTAAAAGAACATGTTGGTGAGGTAAATGGAATTACCAATAAACAACACTATCAAGTTGATTCTTCAATGATGTTTTTGATTGGCTAGTTCAAGAGGTCAATAACCGGTTCAGTGCGACATCCTCTAATTTGCTTGTTGGTCAATGGCTTTGAGTCCTAGTGACTCATTTCATGATTTCAATTTGGATAATCTTATGAGTTGGGCTAAACTATACCCTCAAGATTTTGATTATGGGGAATTAAAGGATCTTGATAAGGATCTAGGCGTCAATACTAATTGTTGATGTTCTTACAGATGATAGTTTTTCCAACATAGCAACAATAACTGAGCTTTCAAAGAAAATGGTGCACACAAGGAGAGAATTTTGTACCCTTTATTTTATCGTCTATTTAAACTAGTAATTGTGTTGCCTATTGCTACTGCAACAGTTGAAAGGTTCTTTTCAGCTATGAAACTGGTTGAGTGATGATGTTATTTGTTATGTGGAGAAAGAAGAAATAAAGTGGAATCCCGTGGACTTTGCCCTCAGTGAATGCGGGCAACCTGTGGTGCCCTCCAGGCCTTGTGGCTTGGTATCGTGGATCGCATGTGGCCAGCTGCGCGTAGCTCTTGCCAATGACACAGGTGTGGGGAAACCTTCAGTGATGGTGTGGTTGCATTGAGATCAGGTTCGAGGTGTCAACGCACGTAGCCCAGGCCAACATATGTACAAAAGGTGTAAGAAGGAGTCCTACTAAGCTGTTCTATATGTGTACGTGTCCTTTTTGTTGTGGGGAGTGTAAGTGTGTTTTTGTCGACGCCAATAGCCGGTGTATGTCTGCTCTGGAGAGGGGTTCCAACAAACTATTCATTGCCACTAGAGGGATCGATCAATGAATGATTACGTTCGCTGAAACGAAAACTCCAGGGTGAACCCCTCCCTCTCTATACGATGTTCTCCTAAAGTGCCCCAATTTGGTCCAAAAAATCCCAATTTTCTAGTACTACTACCAAATCTAAAAACTAGTACTTGGGCATGCTTTGAATAGCTCAACAAAATAAAACAAATTTCCATGACAATCATCCTGTCTTTGTTGAGTAGTTCGGTAAGGTATGGGTTGAGGCATAGGCCTTGCAACCCTCTGTATTTGTTGTGGGTATTTGTCGGCGTTCTGGGAACCAGGGTACCCAGACTTGCCTGCCTACGGCCTGCAGCGTGGCACCATCTACGGCCTGGTACGGCCCATCTTCAGCATCAACAACACAAGACCCTCGCGAGGGGCCACGCCTCGCGAGGCGGACGACGTCAAGACCTCCAGAGGAAGCGGCCTCCTTAGGCTGGCTCCTGAGGAGCGGAGATTTCTATGCAAGCCCCACCTCGTGAGGTTTAGCTGATGCAAGCTATGACAACCAAGGCCAGGCGGGCGCCAGCGGGCGCAGTACAACAGGTTTCCTCTTTGGTGATAAGGAAGCGGGTGCAGACGCAGAATCCCGAGGAATCAGCCAAAGGTTTCCATTCCCGTGCTGCAAGACCAGGACGGCAGGACGGAGGTCATCGCCGAGCCCACCATGACGTCACAACCAGAAGCTTTGTAGGCGAAGACCACCTTTCGTCAGGATAAGATGTACTACTTGTCTCCCTTCAAACTTGGCCGTTGTGGGATCCCTTCCCGCCTTCGTTTTGGGGGAAGAGGACCAAGGCCACTATAAATATAGCTAGGCCACCACCATAGGGGGGACGGACGAATCACCCAGATCATCCCCACCAGCTCACACCAACACAAGAACACACCTCCTGAGGTTGTTCCCCCTCTGTACTAGTTCATCCTCAGCCCACCTCGAGGCCAATCCACCACAAAGCAGGAGTAGGGTTTTACACCGCAAGGTGGCCTGAACCTGGGTAAATCGCTGTGTCCCTGTCCTTTCCAGTTCATCGAGCTAGGCCGTGAGATCGATGAGTTGGCAGGCTGGGGAGATTGAGTCCTTCGCACGCACCCCAGAGTTCGAACCTTTCTTGGGTCTGCGGAGCCCTGAATCCGACATTTGGCGCGCCAGGTAGGGGTGCGTCGGAGCCTCTCTTCCGCCGATCGATTCGCCGCTGTCCCACCATTCCCATGGCTGACGCTCATCGAGTTCGTGCTGAGCGCCAGGCTGCTCTTGCCGTCCGTGTCGCCTAGACAACACGTGTAGGTGACGGCGCTCCCCGCCGTCCCCCATCGCCTGTGGCAAACGCTGCCACTGGCCCCGCGGTCCACGAGTAGCAGGCTTCGTCGCTGCATCCCTCTGTGCGGCGCGATGGACGCACCGCCACTCCATCGTCGACCCCGGCGGCTGCTTCATCCTCCCATGCTCGTCGCGGGCCGGCGAACGCGCAGGCTGCGTTGCTCATGGCGCGCGAGCTTCTGCGCTATCGCCCGACGACCTCTACAAGGACTGGCTAGACCGCATCGCCGAGCTCGTCAGCGCTGCCGGAGAGACCCCTGCACCGTCTCGCTCGCTGCCTCCCCCGCCGCCTCTTGCAGACGACATGGCCCATGGTGCACCTCCTCCACCTCCCAGGCAAGAAGTCGCCCTCGAGCCAAGGCATGAGGCTCCTCGGCGCGACCCGCCGCGCAGGGCCCCGGCGCGCGACGAGGAAAGCTGTCAAGTGGTGCAGCGGCCTCAAGGAGAGGCGTGCGCGCTTCCAGCGCTGCCACATCAAGACCGTGTGCTGCCTGAGGTGGCGGTGCGCGAGCGCCAAGTCCAGGCTCCCCCTCTACGGTGGGCTCCCGTCAGCGCGGCGGGCTGCTGTGCGTTCACCGCAGAGCTGCGTAGCGTCGTCTGGCCAGGGAAGTTCAAGCCAGACCTGCCCCCACGCTACGACGGCACTCCCGACCCTGCCAAGTTCCTCTAGCTCTACGAGCTGGGCATCGAGGTGGCCAATGGCAATGAGAAGGTTATGGCGAACTGGTTCCCCATGGCCCTCAAGGATGGCGCGCGCTCATGGCTCCTGAACCTCCCCGCTGGATAGATCTCCTCCTAGGACGAAATGCGGGAGCGCTTCATCGCCAACTTCCAGGGCACTCGCGACTGCTCCCCAGCTGCGGGAGACCTGCGGCGCATCAAGCAGCAGCCAGGGGAGACCTTGCACAAATACATCCAACGCTTCATCAACATTCGCCTCAAGATCCCCAAGGTGTCGGACGAGGCCATCATTTCTGCGTTCACTGATGGTGTCCGGGATGTCAAGATGAAGGAGGAGCTCGCCATACACGATGACTTGTGCTCGGCTCTGGAGATGTTCAACATGGCAGCCAGGTGCTCGAGGGCTGAGTAAGGTTGCCTCTCCCTCCTTGAGCTCCCGGAGGCTGATCCAGAAGACAAGAAGGCCAAGGTTAAGGATGTGAAGCGCAAGGGACCAGCCGTGCTCGCGGCCGAACTTGAGATGTAGCACGGCTGCGACTACCCAGAGTCCTCCAAGGGCAGCCGCCCATTCTGCGTCTTCCACAACGTGCATAGCCACAACACCAACAACTGCCAAGAGCTCAGGGCCATCCGGGATGGGCGCCTTGGCCGCCGCCCGAAGAGCAACGACCGCGGCTACGGTCGTGGAGGAGGCCGAGGTGGGGGACACTGGGACAACCGCGACCCCCGCGAGGACTGGCGCGACCAGCCTCATGAGGATCGCTGGCAGGGCCAGCCTCGCGAGGGCCCCTGGAGGGATCAGCCTCATGGGGACCGCCCTCAGGGCAACGCTGGCCTCCCTTCGCTGCCACCGCCGCCAAGGAAGAATGACGACCTCCACCAAGATGATGGGGCCGGGGGCTTCCAAGAGCCTCGTGCCGTCGCTTGCATCTTAGGTGGCGCTCAGGCCCCCGCCTCTCATCGCATCTTCAAGCAATTCGCTCGTGAGGTGAACGTGGCCCTCCCCAAGCTCGAGGCGATGCGTCCGCTCAGGTGGTCCAAGTGCGCCATCACCTTCGACTCTACTGACTAGCTCAATTGCGCGGCCACTGCCGGCGCGCTCCCGATGCTCTGCTCGCCTACCATCAGCAATGTCCTCGTCACCAAGACACTCATCGATGGCGGCGCGGGACTCAATGTCCTCTCCGTCGAGACATTCGACATGCTCTAGGTGCCGTACGACCAGCTCCAACCCACCAAGCCCTTCTCAGGAGTGACCGACAGCTCCACCACCCCGATAGGGCAGATCCGCCTCCCTGTCACCTTCGGCAAGCGCGACAACTACCGCACTGAGCTCATCAACTTTGACGTCACCCATATTCGCCTCCCGTACAAAGCCATCCTTGGGTATCCAGCCCTGGCCAAGTTCATGGCCGTGACTCACCACGGCTACAATGTCCTCAAGATGCCAGGGAGCGGAGGCATCATCACGGTCGCCTGCGACAAGAAGAACGCGGTGTGCTCCCTCAAGCGCGCCTACCAGGCTGCGGCGCTCGAGAACCCAGATGACGAGGGTGCCGTCTACCCTCCTGAGGTCATCCCCAAGAAGAAGAAGCAGCTGCTCCATCGAGGATCTCAGGAGGACGGGGCGTCCGATGATCGTGCTTCAGGCCCTGCGCCCACTGATGGGGCGCCCTCCCCTCTGGCATAGGAAGACGCGCCCGGAGCCCCCCCTCAGGTTGGGCTCGGGGGCTCTCCTCTGGAGGGCCTCAGACCTGGCCAGCGTCGCGAGGGAGGCATTCGGGCACAATGTGGAGGCGTGCTTCAACGCGCGCTTCAGCGAGAAGAGCACAGGGCGCGAGGCGCGAGGCGCTCAGGAGTTCATCACCAAGGCGATCGAGGATCTTCAGGAGGCGAGGTCCATGCGAGGCGAGTGTCGCCCCGCACCACCCGGCACAGTTCCCTCCCCTGACGAGGGCAGCGGGCTGCGCGTCTGCGTCAACATCCCAGGGCTCAACAGAGCCGTGTCTCAGGAGCTCTACTGGCCGTCCCGCATGGGCCGATGCGAGGGCCCCCCTCACAGCTGTGTTCGCATGCCTTTCAGTCTACTGAACAGGGGTGCCATGCACCAGCGCTACATGCGGAGCATCCTGGCGGCTCACGAGGCCAGGCACCAGGCGATCCTATCGGAGGAGGTGCTGGATCCTCGCGAGCCCCCCGGGCCCCCGGGGCCTTACGAGGCTCAGGACCTGGACGGCTCATGAGGAACGACCTCTGCAGCGCACGTCTTCAGCTACTCCAACACTTCTTCAGCAACGGTGCCAGGTGACACTTTTTGGTTTGTTCAGTTGGGGGCGCCCCTCGGGCTGCATTATCCCCAAGCCGTGTGGGTCCGTCCCTGCGGCATGTATCATTTTCCGCATAAATCAGAACTGGCCTTACCCTTTCATGAGTTGCTTTGCTATTATCACCTGTCTGTCCGGTGCTTTGCCGCCATGAATGTCGTACGCCCTTGCGAACCCGCCCATGACCGCCTCATGATTAAGGACTGGCACGACGTCTGTGCTCAGGTTCGTCCTTGCAGCGTTGCTAAATCCAAGTGGCTGAGCTCTGGCTCGCGGGCCAGCTCCCGTGCACGTCACCTCCCATGGTCCTTGGTGCCTTGTTCTCGCATGAGCTAATCGGGAGAGGATAAGTTAGGGCGTGCGACCCGGTGCCTCGCCGCCACGGGAGCCGCGAGCCGGCTGTCTTTCTTTAGGACCTTCGCATGAGAAGAATGGGCACGGTGTCTGTGCTCGGGTCCGTCCCTGCAACGTCGACAAACCCAATGGCTGAGCTCTGTCTGGCGGGCCGGCTCTGTTCATGTCACATCCTGGGGTCGTTGGTGTTTGGCCTTCTCATGCGATATCCTCAGGAGATTCACTCGGCGCAGGCTACCTAACCATCTCGCAGGACCCTTGCAAATGCTCCGAACCAAATTCAGGCGCAACCCGCCTTGAGGTAGGGCCTCGTGAGTCCCGCGCTGGCTCACGAGTGCCCATATACACCTCCTCCATTCCTGCCGTGCAAGCCACATGCCAGGACGGGGCTGTACATGCCCCGGAGTCTCCCCTCAGAGGGAGCTCCCACCCATGAACCAGTGGAAGCCCTATGCTCCGCGCTGGCAGACGACGCGGTCGAGGAGCGGCTATGCCCGTGCAAGAGCGGAAGCGCCATGCTCCGCGCTGGCGAATAAACAACTGAGGGCACCCTAGAAGCTGTAGTAACCTCAGGAGAGCCACCAGGCTCGCCGCTCAGCTTCACCGCACCGCTCTTCCCTCGAGAGGGTCGCACGAGGGGGCTGGGCACGGGGGCTACACTTAGGTCACGCCTGGCGTACGCCACCTCAGCAGGTCCCTTGGACTTGGTCTTCTCGCGTCCCTCCCGAGCGAAGGCCCGGCGAGGAAAGGTATTGAGAGCTGTTCGTACGTCAAGGGGGACCCCTGAGCATCGCGACTCAGGGGCCTCACTGGTCACGTAGCCCCTCACCCCTTGGTCTCGTCCTGGTGATCCGGACGCCCCAACGGCGGCTAAGGTATGCGCGGAACCGGGCCCTGCCGACGCAGAACACTAAAGAAAACGAAAAGGAAATCGTGAAATCCTAGCAAAACTATTACAAAACATATTGTTTCTTAAAAACTCAAGGCAGAAGTTCTTATGCCTCCATGAGGCACGGTAAATGTTGCAAGGTTAAACGGGAGGAAGTGCCACCTTCGGGCCTCTCCTTCAGCCTTGGATGCCGCCACCCGCATGCAGGGGCCTGTCGTCGACAACGTCGCCGCCACCATCGCCACCGGCTCCGGTCGTGGGGTCGACATAGAGGAACTTCTGCACCAGGGCCTCCACCTATTCCCCCACGGGCTTGGCGGCAGCACGGTGGAGCTCCGGGGCCACAGGTTCAAGCAGCGCGCCAAGGTCGAAGTTTGGGTCCCGAAGGTGGAGGTGGCTGAAGATGCGCGTCGCGGCCGAGGTGAAGAGCGCGCAAGCTTCCCCCTCCACCAGGGGGCCCACTCCGGCGATGACGCCTTCGAGCGCCGTGGCAAGCTTGGGGAGCAGCCCGGCAGGGCCTTCCTCCGGACTAGCTAGCGGTCCCTCGTACCCTTCCCCGTAAAGGGCCCGCAGTGCCTCGCGGGACCTCAGCTCAAGGGAGATGAAGGCGTCGCGCCCCGCTGCGGCCGCCTTCTCAGCCGCGGCAACAGATTTCTCCCTGGCCTCCAGCCGAGCCTTCTCCTCAGAGACGAGCTTAGTGTGGGACGCCTGGGCCGTCTTCGTCTCCTCCTTCAGCTTCGCCAGGCGGCTCCGTTCTGTAGCCTGCTTCTGGGCCGCTTGCTCCAGCTCGGCGTCTTGGTCGGCGAGTGCAGCTTCCCGGGCCTTGAGGTTCTCCTCCTGCTCTTCAAGCTGGCGGGCGCGGGCGGCCTGCTCATCGCGGAGGGCCTTCAGCTCGGCCTCCACCGTGCGGCAGCGCTCCTTGGCAGACGCTGCGTCGGTCAGCGCTGCGTCACGAGCCGCTGTGGCCTCGCCGGCCTCCTTCCTGCCCTCTGTGACGACAGCCTCGGCCTGGTCCCAGGCCGCCCTGACGGAGGAGTCGGCCTGGAGCCACCCCAAGATTAGCCCCAGACGCCCCATCACCACGCGCCGGTCGGCGCCCCGAAGATCAGTCCAGAGCTGGTCCAGCGCGGTGAAGGCCTCCTTCAAAGCGCTGGGCATGGCAGAGGAGCCATGGTCCGCCAGCGCGAGGTCGCGAGGAGGAGGTGGCACCGGCGCTTGGACTGGCGCCGTTACAACAACAAGGGCGACAGGGGGCTCCGGAGCCCTCAAACCCCCAGCAGGCGCGCTGGAAATGGGCATCTCCGGAGACGGCTTGGCCACGGAGGCGGTCTCCTCCTGAGGCTTGGCCACCGAGCCTCGAGAGGCCTGCTCCATCACAGGCGCACGCGAGGTGACCTCCCCCGCCTGGGCCGGAGTCGCCGCGGCCGCGGCAGGTCGTGAGGCCTCGGAGGCCTTGGCCTCCACCTTCTTCTTCACCGGCGTTAGCCTGGCCACCAAGAGGGGAGGGTTGTGAGTGCGGCATCAAGGATGGGAAGCAAACAAGGTGAAGTACTTACTCGTCATCAGCAACGTACGCCCTCCTCTTGGCCAAGAGCGTAGCACCCCCGAGCTTCTTGAGCGCGGGCTTCGCCGCGCCCTCGGGATCAGCCGGGCGCATGGAGGCTGGCTCCGGGATGGTGGCAACGGGCGACAAGGCGGGGGCGTCGCCCTGGGGAAGCAGCGCTGCCTCGCCCCTCTTCGGGGTCCCATGCCTCATCCTCCACAGAGGGGTCCCCCCGGACCTCGTGACGACCCCGGCGGGGCGCGGGGAACCCGCGACCAGATATTCGTCGGCATCGTCATTGTCGGGGAGACCGCGGAGAAGCTCGCTCTGCCGTGGAGGAGAGGTCTCTCCCACCTCCTCCATGGTGGCCTCCGAGTCCTCCTTTTCCTCCTCCCCGGAACTCTCGCCGGAGGACACTGGCACCGGGGTGTTCGGGGGCTTGGGCGGCACAAGCCCCCGCTCGTTGATGACAGGCATGGCGGCGGCCACCTCCGCCTCGTCGTCGTGGCGATACAGCGGGAAGAAGGCCTCCGGGAGGCCGCCCAGGTCCTTTTCAAGCAAGGTGCGCAAGGCCTTGCTCAGCTCCTCGTCTGTCAAGGCTTCTGGGCGCAGCCGGAGGTCGTCTTCCGCGCCCTTGAGATCCCACAAGGGGCGCGAGTGCGCCTGGAGTGGAGCCAGGCGCTGCGTCAGGAGCTCCTTGACGAGCATGGCTCCCATCAGCCTCCCTGCCTCTATATCCGCCGCCATCTTCTCCAGGACTGGCGCCGCACGGGGATCGGTGAGCTTCTCGTGAGCCCACCGGTCCAGCATCGCCGGCATCGCGGTCGGCAGCACCAGCCGAGCATGGAGGCGCTTGGCGTCCATGAAGATCCACTTGTGCCGGAAGTCGTCCACTTTCTTCCCGGCCCTCGAGAGCGCGTTGCTGCCATGGGATGCAATGAAGCAGACGCACCCAGAGCACTGGGTTGTGCTGCGCATCCGGAGGTAGAAGAAGTGGCGGAGCAGCGCAACGGAGGGCGCCACCCCCACGAACGCCTCGCAGTAGAAGGCGAAGATCGATAGGAGGAGGATGGAGTTGGGATGGAGATGAAGGGCGCGGATCTGGTAATGGTCCAGGACAGCGAAGAAGAAATCGGAGAAAGGGGGGACGAGCCCAGCAAAGACGCTGTGCAGAAAGAAGGGGTAGAAGGTCCTCTCCAAGGTGCCCTGCTCGATGGAGCCGACCCAAAGCACCGTCTCTCTCCCCTCGTTGTCATTGCTCACCGTCAGCGGGAGCACGGCGACGAGGTGCTTCTCCTCGGTGATGGCGGACACACTAAGGGCTGGCTCAAGCGGGGAGGCTGGGCGCACAGATGGAGCGGCTGAATTCGCCTTCTCAGTCGACATCGGTGGTGAGCTCAGGGGAAGGCTTGACAGATCTGGAGGCACTCTCGGCAGGGAGAAAGGGGGATCTAGGGCAAGATGAAGGGAAGGGAGTGAAGGCTTAGCGGCAAGTGCCAACCCTTTTTGTCAGCCTAGGACGGTTGCCGAGGCAGCGTGGGGAAGCAGAGACGCCCACGTCCCATCAAGCGCCACGCGTCGATCGGGTCCGCAGGCGGTTAGGGCCCGCGGCGCTTCGCCCTTGCCCTTTGGCTTTGCCTTGAAGCCAAGTCCGAGCGCGCCTTGGGCCCGGGGGCTACTATTGGTGTTCTGGGAACCAGGGTACCCAGACTTGCCTGCCTGCGGCCCGCAGCGTGGCACCATCTGCGGCCTGGTATGGCCCATCTTCAGCATCAACAACACAAGACCCTCGTGAGGTGCCAAGCCTCATGAGGCGGACAACGTCAAGACCTCCAGAGGAAGCGGCCTCCTTAGGCCGGCTCATGAAGAGCGGAGATTTCTATGCAAGCCCCACCTCGTGAAGTTCAGGTGACGCAAGCTATGACGACCAAGGCCAGGCGGGCGCCAGCGGGCCTAGTACAGCAGGTTTCCTCTTTGGTGATAAGGAAGCGGGTGCAGACGCAGAGTCCCGAGGAATCAGCCAAAGGTTTCCATTCCCGTGCTGCAAGACCAGGACGGCGGGACGGAGGTCATCGCCGAGCCCACCACGACATCACAACCAGAAGCTTTGCAGGCGAAGACCACCTTTCATCAGAATAAGATGTACTACTTGTCTCCCTTCAAACTTGGCCGTTGTGGGATCCCTTCCCGCCTTCATTTTGGGGGAAGAGGACCAAGGCCACTATAAATATAGCTAGGCCACCACCGTAAGGGGGACGGACGAATCACCCAGATCATCCCCACCAGCTCACACCAACACAAGGACACACCTCCTGAGGTTGTTCCCCCTCTGTACTAGTTCATCCTCAGCCCATCGCGAGGCCAATCCACCACAAAGCAGGAGTAGGGTTTTACACCGCAAGGTGGCCCGAACCTGGGTAAATCGCTGTGTCCCTGTCCTTTCCAGTTCATCGAGCTAGGCCGTGAGATCGACGAGTTGGCAGGCTGGGGAGATTGAGTCCTTCGCACGCACCCCAGAGTTTGAACCTTTCTTGGGTCTGCGGAGCCTTGAATCCGACAGTATCAATGGAAGAGATTTGAATTAACATCCCGTATGTGTGAAATAAAATTGTTCTGTAGATGTCACTTGTCTTTTTTGTGATCTTCATCCCTACAGGTATCCAGGATCATGGAGATAGAGCCACGGTAAGGCCAGGAGCAAGGAGAACATGAAGTGTTATTCAGAACACGGGTGACAGTAAGGTTTAGTACGGTAACACTGATCCATTCCTTGGGGATTCATGAGGTGTTGTCATTAAATGCCCAAAGCTCTTGTTTGATTATTTATAATATTAATTATCAAGGAAACCCCACACGATGGATAGGGCCTGCGGTAGGACAAACGATTCTTGATGCACCACTCATGCCGGTCAAGATGTTATTTGGACACATCCCCCACTTCGGTTCATAACAAACACATCTCGATGGGTGACTTCTAGCGCACAAATTAAGATCATATGTGGTCCCAACACAAATACATGGTTGTAAGAATTAAGACCTCACGTACATATTTTTAATGCAGTGTTTGAGTCATCGTTTGCTTGATTGATCCGGTCGAAAACTAGAATTGATCCTTTAATAAAAGCTTGCTAAAGACCATCGCTTCAAGGCAATCTTCCTCTCGTGGGTTCGATAACACAAGGTCACCTATGGGGAAATAGGTGCGGGATACTTTTCTGTTCTATTAGCGGATCACTAAAAGGAGGTAGAAAGCCCTTTTTCTGGCGCCATTGCTGGGAAGGAGTTTAGTATTCCTAGTCTTTGTGTTTAGAGTTTTTGTTAAAGTTAAGTTTCAGTGGTTGTTTTTTACTTTTTTGTTTCTAGTTTAAGTTTTATTTTTGTTGCAAGTCTTTTCTGTTGAAAAAAATCCAAAAATATTACTATGGCTCATAATTTTTAGGAGTTTTGCTACTCCCAGCAACAACTTTATGCGTGAATCAATAGCACAACCTGAGGTTGCAGCCACTGAGTATGAGATCAAACTGAACTTAGTTTCCATGGTTCATCGGGACCAATTTGGAGGCTCAGCTTCTGAAGATGCCGGTATGCACTTGCATAATTTTACTGAATTATGCAACATGACACGCATTAGAGATTATGATCAAGATGCTTTGAAGTTGCATCCATTTCCTTTCTATTTGAGAGGAAAAGCAAAATAATGGCTTCTAGCTCTACCTGAGACAGTATTACTTCTTGGGCTAATTGTTGCAGCAAATTTTTATCTAAGTTTTGTCCACCTGCAAAAATTATGCAATTACTTTCTTAGATTACAGCTTTCAAGCAGGAAGAACGTGAGCCACTTGTGCTTGCATGGGATAGAATGAAGGAAGCTATAAGGAACTATCCTAATCATGGAATGGAGGAATGGTTAATCCTTCATTTCTTTTATATAATGGTTTAAATCATATGTTAGTGTCACGACCCGGTCCCTGAATGGGGCCCGAATCTCTGCGCTTACTGTGTCAGTCCCTAGATCAATAGCTGACACGCACATTCGATGATGAAATAGCGAGAATACATCATGTGTCAAGTATTACATCGCAGATCCAATGTATTACATTACACACCTGCTTAGCTCATATGCTGGCTTACAATATAATCATGTAATGGAGATATCATTCTAGTCTGGTGGCGTCCATGTACTCACAGGCAAAAGTTGAGTATAGCGCCGTAACCCTAGTTCGTACCTTCCACTCGATACGGTAAACCTGCGACATGATATGTTGCAGCCACAACGGTCAATACATCGATGTATTGGAAAGCTTCACCAGGATTGGCTTGTTGGAAAAGTAAACATGCAAAGTGGTGCGGCTGGGATTTTGTTTGCATGAAAGTAGTTTTCCTACCTTTGTAGTAGTGGTCTATTCTAGTAATAATATGACACTCCCGATAACCCCGGTCGTAGTGTAGGGCACTCCCAGTAACCCCGGTCATAACCCAATAGCATTTCAGCATGTGGAATCCTGGTAACCCAGGTCATCCCAAGCCTTTCTACAGATATCCTGGTAACCCCAGTACCCTGAGATCAGATCCACACTCCCCTTGGTTCAACCCATTGATTTTATTAGGGAAGAGGTGATGATATCAAACAGACAATTCTCACATGAGTTGCTCAGAAGTTGTCCATAACTGGGGACACGGCTAATCGTGATCAGTTTTATACACTCTGAAGAGGTTTGTGTACTTTACCCGTGATTCCCGATCACACCCTTAAGCTACTAAACTTCACTGGTGAAGTAGCCAAGTAGATGAAGACAAACCTTTGAGAAACGGTAGCCCCCTTAGACAAGGCTAACCCAGTCCAACCTACATGCAGAAACTACATCTCCTGGTCAGCCTAGGAGGGTTCCCATAACTTACTAGTCTAGAAAGAGCCCATATTGTCTCACAGTTAGACATGGAAGATACTCAACTTTGAACTCGTACAATCCCTTTGAGCCTGGGCGGTCGCCCATAGAATCGATAACCATCCAAGCAAAACTGAAGCACCGCCCAGATGATTCATAATTAAGTAGTAGCTAAGTAGTTAACCATGTGGTTGTATGGTGGAATAATATAGGTGTTTCCCAGCCCATGATATAGCAGCTAAGCAACTACTCGTTGGTTACAAAGTCATGGTAAAAAAGGACCTATATCATTCTACTGGGTTCTGTCACGCATAAAGTAAAATCCCACAGGGGATTCCTAATTGAAAACAACTACAATGCATGAAACATAGGTTATGATCAAAGGTTCCACTTGCTGTATTGACGATTCTTCAATCTCACAATCTTGATCACGTTACTCTTTGCTCTCCATACAATCTATCATAAGTAAAGAGCAATCATAAACAACCATACAATACAATCAAACAAACAACAGGAGTTGTGCATGGTGTTTGTGTTATTGTTCTATGAGATCATGTGTCAGGGTTAACTCATAAGAGTTTGGAAACAACATAGTGGTTGTTAATTGGAATACATGTGACATAAGGGTTGCTACTTGTGAGCTGCGTTGGGATTTTCCCTGAAGAGGAGGGGAGATGCAATACAATAGAGATAAATATTTCCCTCAGTGAGAACCAATGTTTATCGAACCAACAGGAGAATCACACAAAGCCTCGTGAACAACACCTGCACACACAAAAGCAAATACTTACACCCAATGCAGGCAAGAGGGTTGTCAATCCCCTTGAACTCGTTACTTGCAAGGATCAAATCTTGTATAGGTAGATAGCTAAATTGCAAAATAAAATAAAAGTAAATAAATTGCAGAAAAGTATTGGATTTAATAATATGATAAAAGTAGATCCGGGGGCCATAGTTTTCACTAGAGGCTTCTCTCGCGAACACATAGCATACGGTGGGTGAACAAATTACTGTTGGGCTATTGATAGAAAAGTGCATAGTTATTACGTATTCACGGCAATGATCATGTACGTAGGCATCACGTCCGATACAAGTAGACTGACTCCTGCCTACATCTACTACTATTACTCCACCAATCGACGGCTATCCAACATGCATTTAGGGAATTAAGTTCATGAAAAACGGAGTAATGCCTTAAGCAAGATGACATGATGTAGACAAAGTAAACCCAATCAATATGAATAAACCCCGTCGTTTTACCCTTAATGGCAACAATACAAATAAGTGTCCTGTCCCCTTCTGTCACTGGGATATAGAGCACCGGAAGATTGAACCCATTACAAAGCACCTCTCCCACTGAAGATAAATCAATCTAGTTGGCCAAACCAAACGGATAGATCGGAGAGAAATATAAAGCTATAAAAATTATGCATAATAAAGTTCAGAAAATACTCAATTACTTTCAATGAATAATCTGATCATAAACCCACAATACATCGGATCCCAACAAACACACCGCAAAAGTAGATTACATTGGATAGAACTCCAAGGAGATCGAGGAGCACATGGTATCTTTACCTAATAATAAAGTGCGGGTTGCTTCTGTCCATTCATCATCATAGAATTTACCCCTAAAGTTGGTAAAATTACCCCTAAATTACCCCTAGTGTCACCCATAATAAGTGAAAAATGGTTCGTCAAATAGTTTTTACGTCCGTCCAACACGTCGCTGCTTTGGGCCTTGGCCCAAGGCCCATGCCGTGTTATCTGCACGCACACATCGGATAGTTCGTCTACAATTAGGACACCTCGGAGAAAAGTAAAAGGGGATTGGTGGAGCACCATCCCCTGCTCAGATTGCTGCCCCCATCGATCTCGCCACCTACCGACGCCCCCTGCACCCCACGTTCCCACGATCCCCAACTCTCGCAGCCGTCACCGCCACACCTTCCGCCGGTCCCCTCGATCTCGGATACAGTCGCCAGGGAACACGCGTGGCCATAGGAGGCTAGACGTGCAGCAGTGCTATGGCTAGTGTTCCGGGCGCTCAACTGGGACCCCTATTTTTCCTCCACTATGTTCATCAATAGAATATGAAATCAAGCTTTCAGCTACAACTTTTAGTATCCTAATGCACTCACCAACTTCAGAGTTACCACTAGGGTCACTTTTCTCAAGAAATCTAGAAAGAAGCGAGGATTCTCAAGTAAGTTGAGTCTACTTACAAAAATTTGCCTACTGGAAAGTAGATAAGAGACTCGTGAAGTAAGAAGACATGTCTACATATTATACATAGCAGGCTTCTGATTTCTTTGATTCTTCAAGCCTTGAGGCTGTGAAACATCTATGCTAGGTTGCCACACTTCTGCCACCTTTATTTGATGAGGTACATCCAGATTCGGTTTGTTTATTACTTTATGGATGCTTCTCTTCTCATTACAGTGCTGGACAATTTTAAAATTATCTTCTCTTTCATGGTCCAGATTCTAGAGTTCACTGCTATGAAAGAAGATGGCATATATTTGCCTTCTGGAATTGCCAGTAGAATGGCAGTGAGAAGGAGTAAAAATCTACGACAGGCAATACATTATTTTGAAGCTACATGGAAAGCAAAGTAAGCACATGGATCCCTCCTCCTTTCATATTCTGATGGTATGTTGCAATAAGTATGGTCCATTTTGGAAGCCATGATGTGCCAGCAGCTCAGCATAGAACTGGTCAACATATTGTGCGAATATTGCTGCTATTGTGAAAATTGTTGTTGCGCTATCAAAATAAATTGTTCCACACCATGATTTGATTCTCCTTTCTTTTTGAAGTGTTTGCAAGTTCTAAGTGTTATGATATTATATTAATCAGGAGAGCAATTTTAAATTGTGTGCGATTTCGCCACAATCGCTCGTGATTGTTATGCAGTACAAAATAATAGGAGATTGCGGTAGATCGCCGACTTAGGCTACAATTTCATTGCAAATTTGGCTCCCATTAAATCATTTCTCCCGCGATTTTCATCAGTGATCATGAGTAACAATACTAAATTTGAAACTGATCTGTAGATGTGCATGTTTCATCCTTGTTATCTTTCTTGCTGACTGAGTGCTTGTTCATTTATTTTTTAATTATATTGATGCTACTTTGCTTATGTCAAAAGAATTACTATAATTTTTGTTTTCCATATTGATAAATAGCTCCCTTGACAAGCACAACTATAGTATGCTACCCAGTGTGTTGTTTACTTTTTTTTGCTATTCAGTACACTTGAGATTCGTTTTTGGACTTCACAACAGGAATAAAATTTATTGATTCAACTTCTACGTAGGTTGTATCTCGTTCGTGGGAAGATCAGAAATTGATTGAGCATGATGTGTCACCTTATTTCATTTTTTGTGTAAGCTCTACTCTAGCTAATGTTTACATGGTCTATGTGATCTCAAGAGCCCAGCCAAGATCATGATTACATAGTCTATGTGATTTTTCAAGTGTGGTAGCGAACACGAGCATCCATTTGTGATTTTTCAAGTTTGGACAGAGTTATGAACCCTTCGCTAGAGGCCTCATCCCTAGATTGCTGTAGGATCAACATGGTGGCATCAGGGTTCCCATGACCATGTCCGCCACGTTTGAGCTCCTCAAGCAAGCCCCCAAGCTCGTAAGCTTCTCATATATTCGGTCCCTTTAGCTGTTGCAAATTTGCCTTCAATTTTGAATGCCAAAAGAACACTAACCCTGTCTAGCATCAAGTCATTATTGTTAAGGACACAAGAAAGTATAGGTATTTTCGTAGGTAGTATCTGACCATTATTGTCTTGTGACACTGGCCAAGCATAAACTGACATAGCGACATCTTTCAGCAATTTCCCATATAGTTCAAGTAGTGTTGCAACATTGTATTTTCTTCATAGGAATCGATTCACCCATAGAAGGGCTTGATTTTCTGCCATATAGTCCATGATTCGTACAAATAACAACATGTAATACTTAATTTAGTTGCTATTGGAAAAGACGGTTGCTTTTGAACCTTCCATGTCGAGAACCTAGAAACAATACGAATGTGCTTTTCCCTGGCTCCGACATTAGGCTGTTGCTCTACTGTTTATTCCAGGTTGAGAATGGCAAGAAGATGCTTATTCTCCATGGTACAAAGACTAGCATAATTTTGTACTCCGTGATGTCATATCTTTTTCACCTGAAGCGTGATCATCTATGAAGTACGCCAAGAATTACGACAACATTAGGCAATTTGAGAGTGGGGATTAAACTTCCATGGAGTTCTTCTCCCTTAGATCTTACTGCAGCCTTTTTATTCACATTTCCTATTGTGTAGTTGGTGACAACGAGGAATTGTTATCCACTTGAGGAAATAAAGATTAAATCGATGATGCTCTCAAAAGTAAAATGACTTTTTGAGATGGATAACGACTTTGTGAGCACCAATATAGAACTTATAAAGCTTTTTCCATGTTTATTATAATGATCTTTTCATTTTCCATTGTATATTAAACTTGAGAATATTATTCTGCATTACTTCAACCGTAACTTTTTATGTGTTTGCGGTATGACTATATGGTTCTCACTCAATGTAGAGGCCCAACAAACTATTTTGAAGTAGGAGTCTGATACGTCTCCAACGTATCTCTAATTTATGAAGTATTCATGCCATGTTTACAACAATTTTATATGGTTTGGGTGCAATTTTATATGATTTAAATGGAACTAACCTGGACTGACGCTATTTTCAGTAGAACTACCGTGGTGCTGTTTTTTGTGCAGAAATCAAAGTTCTCCAAATGCAGTGAAACTTTTTGACATTTTTTTGGAAGAAAAGAGGCACTAGAAGCTTCGTAGGTGGGCCAGAAGAGCCACGAGGGCCCCACTACCTATCAAGGTGCGCCAGGGGGTGGCTCACCCTAGTGGGTAGTGGGCCTCTCGAAGGCCATCTTAGCATGAGACCGACGCCAAAAAATTATATAAATACAGAAACCCCTAGAAATAACCCTAGATGAGAAGTTCCGCCGCCGCAAGCCTCTGTATCCACGAAAACTTAATCGGGAGCCCGTTCCGGCACCCTGTCGGAGGGGGAAATCATCACCGGATGCCATCTTCATCATCCTGGTGGCCACCATGATGAGGAGGGAGTAGTCCATCCTCGGGGCTGAGGGTTTGTACCAGTAGCTATGTGTTTGATCTCTCTCTCTCTCTCTCTCTCTCTCTCTCTCTCTTGTTCTTGATTTGGCGCGATCTTGATGTACCGCGAGATTTGTTAATGTAGTTGGATCATATGGTGTTTCTCCCTCTCTATATTGTTGTGATGAATTGAGTTTTTACCTTTGAGGTTTCAATATTATTGGATTGAATAGTTTTATTGATTTGAGAACACTTGATGTATGTCTTGCATATGAATACCCGTGGTGACAATGGGGTATTATATTGGTTCACTTGATATATGTTTTGGAACTCCACTCGCGGATTCCCGAGGTGACATTGGGGTAATCTATGCATAGGGGTTGATGCACGTTTTCGTCCTACTTTCTCCGGTGGAAATCTTGGGGCACTCTTTGAAGTTCTTTGTGTTGGATTGAATATTATGAATCTGAAGTTGTTTGATGCATATCGTATAATCAACTCACGGATACTTGTGGTGACATTGGAGTATCTAGGTGACATTAGAGTTGGTTGATGTGTATCATATGGTGTTATTTTAGTATGAACTCTAGGGCTGTTTGTGACACTTATAGGAATAGCTCAATAGATCGATCGGAAAGGATAACTTTGAGGTGGTTTCGTACCCTACAAACAATTTCATCTTATGTTCTCCGCTAGATAAGAACTTTGGAGTAATTCTTTGTCGCACGTTGAGGGATTGTTATATGATTCAACTATGTTAGCACTGTTGAGAGATTGCACTAGTGAAAGTATGAACCCTAGGCCTTGTTTCTAAGCATTGCAATACTGTTTGTGCACTGTTTTATCAGTTGCTACCTTGCTGTTTTTTTTATTTTCAGATTACAAAAACCTATATCTACTATCCATACTACACTTGTATCACCATCTCTTCGCCGAACTAGTGCACCTATACAATTTGCCATTGTATTGGGTGTGTTGGGGACACAAGAGATTTCTTGTATTTGATTGCAGGGTTGTTTGAGAGAGACCATCTTCGTCCTACGCCTCCCATGAATTGATAAACCTTAGGGCATCCACTTGAGGGAAAATTGCTACTGTCCTACAAAACTCTGCGCTTGGAGTCCCAACACGACTCTACAAGAATAAAGTTGTGTAGTAGACATCAAGCTCTTTTCTGGTGCCGTTGCTGGGGAGGTGAGTGCTTGAAGGTATATCTTTAGATCTTGTAATTGAATCTTTTATCTTCTTGTTTGATCACTAGTTTGGTTTATAAATAGAAAACTAAGAAAATTGAATTGAGGTTGCCTCATATTATTCGTCTTTATCATGTCTTTCTTTAAAATGATGGATCGGAAAATTGTGCTCAACTGATAGAAGAAGAATTTAATAAAATGTTTGGCATAAAATATATGAATGATGAGCATGATTGCAATGTTGTTAGTATGAATTCTTTGAATATCCATGATGCCAATGATATGCAAAGCCATAAGCTTGGGGATGCTATGTTCCATGAAGATGCTATTTTTAGTCCCCCAAGTTTTGATGAGTAAATTTACTATGATGAAAGCACGCTTTGTATTTATGATGATTATATTGATGAAAGTGGGTTTGGAAGAGTGTCAACTCTAGGTAATAATGATCCGACTATTTAGGAGGGTGTTGAATCTTATTGTAATAATTATGAAAGTGTATTTGGAGAGGTCATGACTTTATTTAATGATGATTCCACTATTTTCGAAGAGGTTTCAATTGACTATGATACAAAATTTGCTATCTATGATGATTATAGTGATGAGATGTATGAGTAATGATATCCAAGTAACTTGTCATCGTGATTTTAATGCTAAAATTGATTATGTGAATCATGTATCATGTGATAGTTATTTTGTTGAGTTTGCTCCTGATGCGTCTCCAACGTATCTATAATTTTTGCTTGTTCCATGCTGTTATATTATCATTCTTGGATGTTTTACAATAATTTTATAGCAACTTTATATCATTTTTGGGACTAACCTATTGACATAGTGCCCAGTGCCAATTGCTGTTTTTTACTTCGCAGAGAATCAATACCAAACGGAGTCCAAACACAGTGAAACTTTTTGGAGTTATTTAGGGACCAGACGACATCTAGTGGGCCAAAGAAGTACCTGAGAGGGTTTTTGGATTTTCGGGGTATTTATAGAGCAAAGAGGCGGTGCGGGAGGCGGCCGAGGTGGGCACAACCCACCTGGGCGCGCCTGGGGGCCCAGGCGTGCCCTGATGGGTTGTGCCCACCTCGGCCGCCTCCCGCACCGCCTCTTTGCTCTATAAATACCGCGAAAAACCAAAAACCCTGGGGGAGTCGACGAAACACAATTCCAGCCGCCGCAAGTTCCAGAAACACCAGATCCAATCTAGACACCATCACGGATGGGTTCATCATCCTCATTGGTGCCTCTCCGATGATGTGTGAGTAGTTCATTGTATACCTACGGGTCCGTAGTTAGTAGCTACATGGCTTCCTCTCTCTCTTTTGATTCTCAATACAATGGTCTCTTGGAGATCTATTTGATGTAACTCTTTTTGCGGTGTGTTTGTTGGGATCTGATGAACTTTGAGTTTATGATCAGATCTATATCCACGAAAGTTATTTGAGTTCTTTGATCTCTTTTATGCATGATTACTTATAGCCTCGTATTTCTTCTTCGAAACTTTGGTTTAGTTAGGCCGACTAGATCGATTTTTCTTGCCATGGGAAGAGGTGCTTTGTGATGGGTTTGGTCGTGCGGTGTTCTTTCCCAGTGACAGAAGGGGTAGCGAGACACGTATTGATCGTTGCCATTAAGGATAACAAGATGGAGTCTATTCCTACATGAATAGGTCTTGTCTACATCACGTCATCGTTCTTATTGCATTCTCCGTTTCTCCATGAACTTAATACACTAGATGCATGCTGGATAGCGGTCGATGTGTGGAGTAATAGTAGTAGATGCAGGCAGGAGTCGGTCTACTAATCTTGGACGTGATGCCTATATATTGATCATTGCTTGGATATCATCATAATAATTTGAAGTTCTATCAATTGCCCAACAGTAATTTGTTTACCCACCGTATGCTATTTTTTCTCGAGAGAAGCCACTAGTGAAATCTACGGCCCCCGGGTCTATTCTTCTTCATATTTGCTTTCTGATCTATTATTTGCCACTTTTATTTTCAGATCTATTATTCCAAAAACCCCAAAATACCTTGCTGCACTTTTTCTTTATTTATTTTATTTTGTTTTATTGCGATTTCTATTTATCCAATCTACCACAAATTTATCTATCTTTTTACCAAGGAGGGATTGACAACCCCTCTTACGCGTCGGGTTGCAAGTAGTTGTTCTTTGTGTGCAGGTACCGTTTACATAGTGTTCCTTGGTTCTCCTACTGGATTGATACCTTGGTTTCATAACTGAGGGAAATACCTACTGTAGCTGTGCTGCATCATCCCTTCCTCTTTGGGGAAATACCGACGTAGTTCAAGTGACATCAAAAGGAATTTCTGGCGCTGTTGCCAGGGAGGATCAAGTCAAGATAGTCTCCCGTCAACGTGTGAATTTCTGGCGCCGTTGCCGGCGAGACATCATCAACATCTATCAGGTTCCTAATCACAAATCTCATCTCCTTGCAATTTACATTATTTGCCATTTGCCTCTCATTTTCATCTCCCCCACTTCACAAAAAATTGCCGTTTTATTCGCCTTCTTTTTCGTTCGCCTTTTTCTCGTTCGATCTTTTGTTTGCTATCTTTGTTTGTGTTGCCATGTGTCTTCTATTTGCTTGAATTTTTGCTTGCTAAAAATCTATTGATATGGATCCTCATCCACTTGCTAATCTTTTCAAAAGATCCAATTATGATGAACCGATTGCTAGTGAGTTGAGTGCACTAGATTATCTTTATGAAGTTTTGCTTGAGATTCGTGAATCTGAAAGTTGTGATGAAGAAATTTATGAAGTGATTCATGATAGCTCCTTGAATGAAAAGCAGGATTGTAATGATTTTACTATAAATTCTATTAATATCAGTTGTGCTAATAATATGCAAAACCGCAAGCATGGGGATGCTAATTTTGCTATGTCCACTACTTATTGCAATGATCATGATTGGGGTGATTCTTCTTATGATCTTGAAAATTTATTTAAGCCTCATGATGAATATGATATTGATAATAATGTTTGCAATAATACTGTAAGTGGGTTTGGAAGAGCGTCAACTTTAGGTAAAAATAATCCCACATATTTGGAGAGTGTTCAATCTTACGATTTTTTTGATGAAAGTGGGTTTGGAGAGGTCATGACTTTAGTTGATGTTAATCCCACTATCTTAGAAGATTATAAAACTTTTATGCACGAGGATCATGAAGAGAAAATTTTATATGATAGCTATATTGTTGAATTTGATTATGATCCTACATGTAATTATTATGAGAGAGGAAAATATGGTTGTAGAAATTTTCATGTTACTAATTTACCTCTCGTTATGTTGAGATTGCTATTATTTCTTTCTTCTTCCATGCATATGCTATATCTTTCTTGTCTTGATAATTTGTTTGCTTATAAAATCCCCATGCATCAGAAGTATATTAGAATTAAATGTGCTTGTCACATGTATTATGATGCTCTCTTTGTGTTTCAATTCTTGTCTTTCATGTGAGCATCATTAAAACTATTATGCCTAGCTAGGGGCATAAACCGATAGCGCTTGTTGGGAGGCAACCCAATGAATAAAATTTATTTTTGCCTTTTTCTTTCTGTTCTTGAGTGTTTGAACAATTATGCCTCGGTTATGATTGTGTTTTTTATGTTTTAATTAGTGTTTGTGCAAAGTAAAGCCTTTGTGATAGCTTTGGCGATAGTTGATTTGATCCTGTTGAAAAACAGAAACTTTTGCGTCCAGTAAATTAATTGTATAGATTCACAAGAGCGACAAAAAATTCTGAATTTGTTACACAAGATTTATATACAAATTTCCTCTGTTGTCCTAAGTTTTCAGATATTTTGGAGTTACAGAAGTATGAGAACAATTCGCATGTTTACAGACTGTTCTGTTTTTGACAGATTCTGTTTTCTTTGCATTGTGTGCTTATTTTGATGAATCTATGGATTGTTTCGGGGGGTATAAGCCATGGTAAAGTTAGAATACAGTAGATATAATGCAATAAAAAAATTTGAATGGGTTTTCATTAGTACTTAAAGTAAATATTGGTTTTCTTATACTAACGGATCTCATGAAGGTTTTGTTAAGTTTTGTGTGATTGAAGTTTTCAAGTTTTGGGTTAGATCACAATGGATGAAGGAATAAGGAGTAAGAAAATCCTAAGATTGGGGATACCCCATGGCACCCCAAGTTAATATTCAAGGAGAACCAAGCAACTAAGCTTGGGGATGCCCCGGAAGGCATCCCCTCTTTCTTCTAACGACCATCGGTATTTTACTTGGAGCTATATTTTTATTCGTCACATATCATGAGTTTTGCTTGGAGCGTCTTGTATTATATGAGTCTTTTCTTGTTTTTCTTTTTGTTTTGTGTCAAGTATCCTTGCTGAACACACCTATTTGAGAGAGCCAAAATTATGCTATGATTTGTTGGAATTGCTCTATGTGCTTCACTTAAATTCATTGAGCTATGCAATTACTCTAGTGCTTCACTTATATCTTTTTGAGCATGGTGTGCTTTAGTATTTTTGAAGAAATGCTCTCATGCTTCACTTATATTTATTTGAGAGTTAGTAGATTTTGAAGAAATTCTCTCATGCTTCACTTATATTATTTTGAGAGAAGAAAATTTTTATGCTCATGTTCTTCACTTAGATTTGTTTGAGCTATCAAAAGCAACATATGAAACTAGTCCCAAAGTGATAGATATTCAAGAGGGATATAATAAAAAAATTCATGAAGATCATTGGAGAAAATAAACTTGATTCTTTGTAATAGTTTTGCGATATGATGATAGTGATACGTGAGTCATGTTGATGAGTAATTATGCTTTAGTAAGAATATTGGTGTTAAGGTTTATGATTCCCTTTGCAAGCACGAAAGTCAATAGTTATGCAATGAAATTACATCCTACTTGTGGTGCATTATTCGGTGTTAGTTATGCTCAATTCTCGTTTATGAGATTTTCCGTTTCTTTGTTGGATGCTTCTCAATCTTTTTGCTAGCCTTCACTTGCACTAAGTAGGAATACTACTTGCGCATCCGAAATCCTTTAACCCAGTTCTGCCAGATGAGTCCACTATACCTACCTATATGCGGTATTTGCGTGCCGTTCTAAGCAAATTTGTATGTGCCATCTCTAATTTTCAAAATAAATTTCCTTTTTGTGTGCTCGTACCGCTCATGAAACGGTAGGGGGTGGCTAATATTTTTCCATGCTAGATGTGTTACTCTCAAGATGAGTGTTTATTCACTTGTCATTGCACGAGAGTACGACAAAGGTATTAGGGATGCCTAGTCCTGAAATGAAAAATGAATTTACTTTATGTTGTCAAATAATAAATTCCTTGGAAAGTGTTGGTATGGACGGCACCCGTGGATACGGCTAGCCGTGGAATGCGAAAGTATGGTGGAAAAAGGAATAAACTTTATTTTCTGTTTGGGAACAGCCTATGATGTATCTAGCATGGAAAGTATTGGGAACTACTCGATCGTTTTCGTTGACAGGAAAAGCATGCCACCCAGAATGTTTTATCTCTATCTTTTTCGCTTTGAGCTCTGGCACTTCTACAAATCCCTACTTCCCTTTGCGAAGGGCCTTTCTATTTACTTTATGCAATTTTTATTTTTATTTGAGTCTCCATCTTCTCTTACAAAGCACCAACTAAGGGGCACTATGATCGTACTTGAGCATCGGGTGTAGCTAATATGCGAGTGTGTTTCATGAATGGATCAATGATTGAGCATGATGGGCTAGGGATAACTTGCTTTAGTGTTGATATTTTGAAAGACATGGTTGCTTGTTGATTCTCTTGAGTATTGAAATCTTCATGTCAAAACTAGACTATTGCTTTGAATCATATAAAGTCCGAATGTCCATGCCACAAACGAAAAGAATATGTGATGAACATGTTAGGCAGCATTCAACATCAAAAATTCTGTTTTTATCATTTACCTACTCGAGGATGAGTAGGAATTAAGCTTGGGGATGCTGATACGTCTCCAACGTATCTATAATTTTTGCTTGTTCCATGCTGTTATATTATCATTCTTGGATGTTTTACAATCAGTTTATAGCAACTTTATATCATTTTTTGGGACTAACCTATTGACATAGTGCCCAGTGCCAGTTGTTGTTTTTTGCTTGTTTTTTACTTCGCAGAAAATCAATACCAAACGGAGTCCAAACGCAGCGAAACTTTTTGGAGATTTTTTTGGACCAGAAGACATCCAGTGGGCCAAAGAAGTACCAAAAGGGGGCTCCGAGGGGAGCACAACCCACCTGGGCGCGCCTGAGGGCCCAGGCGCGCCGTGGTGGGTTGTGCCCACCTCGGCCGCCTCCTGCACCGCCTCTTTGCTCTATAAATACCCCGAAAATCCAAAAACCCTAGGGGAGTCGATGAAACACAATTCCAGCCGCCGCAAGTTCCAGAAACACCAGATCCAATCTAGACACCATCACAGAGGGGTTCATCATCCTCATTGGTGCCTCTCCGATGATGCGTGAGTAGTTCATTGTAGACCTACGGGTCCGTATTTAGTAGCTAGATGGCTTGCTCTCTCTCTCTTTTGATTCTCAATACAATGGTCTCTTGGAGATCTATTTGATGTAACTCTTTTTGCGGTGTGTTTGTTGGGATCCGATGAACTTTGAGTTTATGACTAGATCTATATCCATGAAAGTTATTTGAGTTCTTTGATCTCTTTTATGCATGATTACTTATAGCCTCGTATTTCTTCTTTGAAACTTTGGTTTAGTTAGGCCGACTAGATCAATTTTTCTTGCCATGGGAAGATGTGCTTTGTGATGGGTTCGGTCGTGCGGTGTTCTTTCCCAGTGACAGAAGGGGCAGCAAGACATGTATTGATCGTTGCCATTATGGATAACAAGATGGGGTCTATTCCTACATGAATAGATCTTGTCTACATCATGTCATCGTTCTTATTGCATTACTCCGTTTCTCCATGAACTTAATACACTAGATGCCTGCTGGATAGCGGTCGATGTGTGGAGTAATAGTAGTAGATGCAGGCAGGAGTCGGTCTACTAATCTTGGACGTGATGCCTATATATTGATCATTGCCTAGATATCGTCATAATTATTTGAAGTTCTATCAATTTCCCAACAGTAATTTTTTTACCCACCGTATGCTATTTTTTCTCGAGAGAAGCCACTAGTGAAATCTACGGCCCCCGGGTCTATTCTTCTTCATATTTGCTTTCCGATCTATTATTTGCCACTTTTATTTTCAGATCTATAATTCCAAAAACCCAAAAATACCTTGCTGCACTTTTTCTTTATTTATTTTATTTTGTTTTATTGCGAGATCTATTTATCCAATCTACCACAAATTTATCTATCTTTTTACCAAGGAGGGATTGACAACCCCTCTTACGCGTCGGGTTTCAAGTATTTGTTCTTTGTGTGCAGGTACCGTTTACATAGTGTTGCTTGGTTCTCCTACTAGATTGATACCTTGGTTTTATAACTGAGGGAAATACCTACCGTAGTTGTGCTGCATCATCCCTTCCTCTTTGGGGAAATACTGACGTAGTTCAAGCGACATCAGCTCCCACTACTATTTATGAGAATAAATTTGCTTATCTGGAGAGTAATAAAAAATTTATGCATGTGGATCATGAAAAGAATGCTTTTTGTGATAGCTATATTGTTGAATTCATTCATGATGCTACTGAAAATTATTATGAGAGAGGAACATATGCTTTTACATATCTCAATAATCTCAAGTTTCCTCTCTATGTGTCGATAGTTTTGAAGTATTGCTTGTTTTGCCTTCCTATGCTAGATGATTCTTGTTCCCATAAATTATCTGCTCACAAAATCCCTATGCATAGGAAGTGGGTTAGTCTTAATTGTGCTATTCATATGCTTCATGATACCCTCTTTGTGTTTCAATTCTTATCTTTTATGTGAGTATCATTGAAATCATCACGCCTAGCTAAAAAGGCATTAAAGAAAAGCACTTGTTGGGAGACAACCCAACACTTATACCTACTATTTTTGTGTGTTCACATGATTATGCTACTGTAGTAATCATGTTTTATAGTTTTTGTTTCAATAAACTACCAAGTAAAGCCTTTGGGATAGTGTGGATGATAGTTGACTTGATTCTATGCAAAAGCAGAAACTTTTGCGCCCAGTAACAGAATTTTTCAAAATTATTGGAGCGTCAAAAAATTCTGAATGTTTTACAGATGATTGATATGCAAATTTCCCATGTTGTCCTAATTTTTCACAACGTTTGGAGTTACAGTTGTATAGTCATTATTCTGATGTTTACAGACTATTCTGTTTATGACAGATTCTATTTTCAATGCATAGTTTGCTTGTTTTATGGTTTCTATGGCTTATATTGCTTAACATAAATTGTGGAAATTATAGAGTACAGTAGGAATTATGTTGAAACAATTATGAATCTTGTCTTTGATAGTACCCAAGTGAATGATTTGTTTTACTATGTTAACCCATCTCACGAAGTTCCCTAAAGTTTTGTGTGATTGAAGTTTTAAAGTTTTGGGTGAGATATCGATATGAGGAGAATAAGGAGTTACAAGGCCCTAAGCTTGGGGTTGCCCAAGGCACCCCAAGGTAATATTCAAGGAAGATCCAAGTAACTAAGCTTGGGGATGCTCCAGAAGGCATCCCCTCTTTCGTCTCCAACATTATCGGTAACCTTACTTGGGGCTATATTTTTATTCATCACATGATATGTGTTTTGCTTGGAGCATAATTTTATTTTATTAGGATTTGCTTGATGTTATTTTGAGTATTGTTTGGCATCATTTATTTCAATAAAAATGTAAAGTATAGCCTTTACCATGCTTATTTTGCAAGTCTATATTTGCTGTTTGAAAACAGAAAGTTTATTGTTATGTTTTGAATATTTGTGAATAGTCAGAACATGATAAAATCTTGAAATTTTTACACTGTGAGCTATTATAAATTTTCTATAGTGTGATATTTTTTCAGAAGTTTTGGAGTCAGAGAAGTATGAATCTTCTTGCATTCTTTATAGATTGTCCTGTTTAGACAGATTGCTGTTATGTTTGCATTGTTTGCATATGTTTTCTTATTTAATGATTGTATTTGAGGATAGGAGTATTAAATATGCAGAGGCATTTAGTATGCAATGTCAAATTATAACTTTAGTGATTTGCTACAGTAGAGAATGATAAGGTTTTGAATTGATTTATACTAACTTATCTCAAGAGTTCTTGTTGAGTTTTGTGTGGATGAAGTTTTTATGATTTAAAGAAACTGTGATATGAGAGGAATTAAGGAGATACAAGAGCTCAAGCTTGGGGATGCCCAAGGCATCCCAAGATAATATTCCAAGGAGTCTCAAGCATCTAAGCTTGGGGATGCCCCAGTAGGCATCCCACCTTTCTTCATCAACAATTATCGGTTAGTTTCGGTTGAGCCGAAGTTTTTGCTTCTTCACATGCGTTGTGCTATCCTTGGTGTGTCCTTTTTTTTCTTGCTATTTTAGTAAAACACATGGATATGAAATCTTTATTTGGAGTAGTCTTCACATAGCTACCTATTTATTTAACTACTCATTTGATCTTCACTTATATCTTTTTGGAGTAGTTTGTCATTTACTCTTGTGCTTCACTAATATCCTAAGATTAAATTGTTGAATGTATTGAATATCATAAAGTTGAAATTATATGTGCTTAATATGCTTGTATTATACCTAGTAGTATCTTCACATTGGGTTTAGAAAGTGAAATCTATTGAAGCTTGACAATCACAATATTAGTCATACAAGCAATTCATGAATGATTACTATAAGGAAGAGAACTTTCACATATAAATATATTATCTTGGACATCTTTTATGATTGTGAATAACCATTAATTATTTTCAAACTTGAGCAATTTAGTTGAAGTTGGACAAGGAAGACAATGTAATGAGTTATGTTTGGGTATATTTGTGGCACCCCGGCTCAGAGCAACCGATTTACCTTGCATTGCCAGCCCAGAGATCATGTTTCTGGCAACACACAACAACTTGGTACAGAAAAACAACCACTTTTTTGATATCTTGCGGGAACATAGGTTCGATGATACATAAGGTAGCGAGGCCAAGTGGCACAAACGGTGCTGTTGCACATATGTACATTATTTAGTGGACATGATGGGGGTCTCGAAGATAACGACACAGCTATGCGGCAGCGGAAAGACGATGTAGTAGGACTCCATCTCACAGGGACACTGCTGAGGACACAGCCTAGACAGCAATGGACGATGCAACTCCGACTTCTGGTACGACTTCTCCTGAAACTAGCCACACCAGGTGAGTACTTTCAATGTACTCACAAGCTCACAACAAACAATACAACAATGACAAACAACAACATGATATTTAAGCAGGTTATATGCAAGAACATGACATGCTTCTCATGAAGTCTATGTGATCTAAACACACGGTCTAGCGGGCCAGCTTACCATCTTGGTTACCTCGTAACCAAATTCATCATCTTACCACGGTGATCACCTCCGGATCACAAAGGAAACCAACTCGATGATACCAACAAATCATCCATCATAACAAGTGCCATCAATATAATATTAGTGTGCAAATTAATTATTTCTGTTGACCCAGGGTGTGACCTACTATGAACTGTGTCCATAACCAAGGACGCGGCTATCGATAGGTTAAACACACTCTGCATAGGTTAGTACACTTTACCCACACCACAGAACCCATGGCCTCATACTACCATTTGGGTGGACCAACGGTGTTCCGACAAAACCAATCTATTGCATGACACTCTCCCGGCCACTCCGACCAACTCCCCTTTGGGCTAAGTCATTGGTGGTCCCGATGCCACTCTGGACATCCAACGTCCACCGTCGTGGCAAAACAAAAACGGTCCCAAACGGGGACAATGGTACCAAAACAACTACTGGCACACAAGGCTATGCCTGCCTACCAGGCCAGGGTAGCGCAAGGGCATAACCTTCCCTCGTTGGAGGCACTGACGAGAGGCATGTCAATCGACCGAATAAGGGCCTTCCCATAAAGGCAAATGTGGTTGCACTGGGAACCTCAATTCGGTGGCACCATGACTCGATCAACAACATGTTCAAGTTGAATTATTATCATGTTAAACTTGAAATAAAACTTACTCGAGCCATAGTATGCCATGAACTATACCATGATATGCATATGCACAAAATTAACATAATGACGGTATTAACATAAGCATGATCATGACCACAAAAACTCTACTGCATAAACTTGACTAAGTAACCATCTTACTTCTGTAAACATAGTGAGCATAGCATGAAAGCAAAACTAGCACAAATAAAATTATGTTAATTAACTAAATGCAATATATGACTTTAAATTCAAGTAAAAATCATAGTTATTGCAAAGTCATCCTTGCAAATGTTTGTGGTGGCTTGCCTTAGTTCAGAGGAGGGTCACAAAACTCCTGTTCCTCTTCAAGACAAGTTGAACCTTCTGAAAATGATCCAAATGGCATAAATAAAATGTCACATAACACATTTAAATGCACCAGAAAATATTTACAGCAAGGAAAAATCTCAACTTTTGCATGCTGAAAGAGGATCTCATAACAAAAATAATGCAAAAAGAATCATCTCATTTGGACTTATGGTTTAGGATTTAGAGATGGTCAAAGTTCATTCAAAATATTTGAATTAAAACTAAAAACAGAAAAACCCAGAGAGGGCCACGTCGAAGGCGTATTCTCAGAATACGTCTTCACATATACCAATTCGGGAGAGATAGTACAGGCTGACAGGTGGGGTCCCTCTGGCAGGTTTATAAGAGAGAGAGAGAGAGAGAGCAGGGGACGGCAGCTCGGCCGACGATGGTTCTCCGTCGAGGAGGCCACGCCGGCCGCTGGCGAGGGGATGGATGGACGCAGCTCATTGAGACGAACACATACGTACCAGCAAAGTGGGTAAAGGTGGACGGAGGGCGTCGCGGTGGTCTTCTCCCGAGACGGCGGGCGGCGGGGTTCGTCGAAGTTGGGGTTTCCGGCGAGGGAGCGTCGATCCAGCGGCACCATCACGACCAGGGGGAAGCCACGCACGCCATAGGAGTTGAAGGAGGATAGGGAGCACCGGAGCGAGCAGGCGGTAGAAAGGGATCCGTGGCCAACTCCGGTGAGGATTGGCGGCCGGAAACCCGCCGGGCCTTGCCGCGGTGCTACGCTAGTGTTTTTGTGGCCAATGGAGGAGAGTGGGATGGTTTGAGCAGCTCGGGAGGTGCTGTATTTATAGGGGAGGGTGAGGCAGAGCTTGAGATCGCCGGAGAGGGTTCTGGAGCGGCGAGCGGCAACGAGAGAGGCTCAGAGGTGATGGGAGAGGTCACTGGCGTTCATCCAAGCACAGTGGAGAGGTAGAGCCAAGCACAGGGCGAGGGAGAGAGACATCTCATTCACGCGACACACTGTTGGTTCTGCGTCGCCGTGTGTGCGTCCGCCGTGCCAGCTACTGGCGTCGGGGATTGGCTCGGGGTGGACGTACGGGCGAGGCAGAGGATTTGCCGATGCGCAGAGCGCGCTGAACACGCGCCAGACACCATGGACACACGAGGCCACCATGTGCACTGGTGCTATGCGGTCCACCAGGCTCGCCAGACCGTGTCTGGTGTGTTGTTCTTTCAACACTAAGGCTGAGGATGCTCTTGGTTTGCTTCCAAGATGAACAGACAAGGATTGGGCACTGGAACAAGTTTCTGGACAGAAACTGTTGCAACCATTTGTGAGTAAAATACAAGGAGTTAAGAGCTGAAACTTGGAGGCTAAGGTTTGGGTTGGAAGGTAGCTAAGCTATAAAAATTTCAGCTCAAATGGATCAGGCAAAAATGCACTTCCTTCACAAAGTGCCTGTTCTATTCAGAAGAGAAATGATTTTCTTGAGCAAAATTTTTAGTCATGACCATGGGATATTTTTGCATAGGAAGGTGAGGCATGACCCAAAGTATATTAGAGAATTTTCTCAGTTTTTTTTGAGCAAGAAAAATGAGGGTTGCTTTGGAGAAGAAGTGAAAATTATTCATTTTCACAGGAAAATGAATATTATGCCATTGAATAAAAAAATTCCATGGCATTATTTTGGGAGAGATGAAGTCTAGAGATGGTTTGAGAGTGCTAGGAGTCACTTGGGGGAAAGTCAAAAGAATTCCCAAGTGAATAGTCCAAATGAGTTAATTCAAAAAATCAAATTCAAACCAAATATGCATTAAACTCCAGAAAAGAAAGAGTGGCAAAAACCAGGGTGTCACAAACCTCCCCCCTTAGGATGAATCTCGTCCTCGAGATTCGGTTGCTCGGGAAACAGTTCAGGGTATGCAGTCCTTAAAAAGTCCTCTCTTTCCCAGGTTGCTTCATTCTCTGTATGGTGTTTCCACTGCACTTTGTAAAACTTAACTAACTTGCTACGGGTGACTCTTTCCATCTCATCCAATATCTAGAAGGGTTTCTCCTCATAGGTCAAATCCTGAGCAAGCTCTATTTCTACCATATCAGTTCGCTTCTCTGGCGGTGAGTTACACTTTCGCAACTGTGACACATGAAAAACATCGTGCACTTCGGACAACTCGGGTGGAAGTTCTAGTTGATATGCCACTGCACCAACCTTGGACATGACTGGAAATGGGCCAATGTACCTTGGTGCAAGCTTTCCTCGAGTCTGAAACCTTCTGACTCCTTTCATGGGTGTGACCCAAAGATAGGCATATTCACCTGGTTCAAAACTGATCGGTCGGTGTTTGGAATCATAGTAACTCTTTTGTCGGGACTTGGCCACTTGAAGTCTGTCCCAAATTTCCCTTACTTGCTTCTCAGCTTCCATCATCAAATCAGTTCCGAAGATGGGGCTATCTCCTATTTGAGACCAATTTAGAGGAGTACGACACTTACATCCATACAGGGCTTCATATGGTGACATCTTGAGACTAGTCTGATAACTGTTGTTGTAGGAAAACTCGGCATAAGGCAAACCGTCTTCCCATTTAGGTCCTTGAGCTAGAGCATATGCACGAAGCATGTCTTCAAGAATCTGGTTTACTCGTTCGGTTTGCCCATATGTCTGAGGATGATAAGCAGTACTGTACTTCAGAGCAGTTCCCAAATCTTGATGAAGCCGTGACCAGAATGCCAAGGTGAAAAGAGACCCTCAGTCGGATGTAATGGTTCTTGGAACTCCATGTAAACTGACGATTCTGGACACATAGAGTTGAGCAAGTTGATCTGCTCGGAATGTGGTTCAGATTGGAATGAAGTGGGCTACCTTGGTCAGCATATCCACCACGACCCATACAACATCGTTTCCTCGGGAAGTTTTGGGAAGTCCGGTGATGAAATCCATGCAGACATCGTCCCACTTCCAGTGTGGGACAGGTAAAGGTTGAAGTAGCCCAGCGGGTTTCTGATGCTCCGCCTTCACTTTGTTGCATATGTCACAGCAGGCGACAAAATATGCAATATCCTTCTTCATTCCATCCCACCAAAATATCTTCCTGAGGTCTTCATACATTTTGGTACCACCTGGGTGGATCGAGTACGAAGATTTGTGTGCCTCCGTTAATATCTTCTTCCTCAAATCTTCGGTGTCTGGTATACAAATTTGCCCTCGAAATCTTAGAGTACCTTGATCATCCACCAGGAAATCTTGAGTCTTGCCGGCTTGCATTCGTGCGACATGGTGTTGCAGCAATGGGTCCTCTACTTGGGCCTTGTGAATCTCTTCTTCTAGAGTAGGGGTGACTTCCAGCATAGCGGTGTAGTCGGCCTCAACAATGGTCATGTTGAACTGGGCCATCTCTTCTTGTAGCTAGGGAGGCAAAGATTCCATCAGTGCATTCAATGTGGCTGGGTTGCGGCTAAGAGCATCAGCAACCACATTAGCTTTACCTGGATGGTAATTGATACCGAGGTCATAATCTTTGACCAACTTAAGCCATCGTCTTTGCCGGCGATTCAAGTCTGGTTGAGTAAATATATACTTGAGGCTTTTGTGATCGGTGAAGATTAGGCACCGCTTGCCGATGAGATAATGCCTCCAAATTTTTAAGGCATGTACCACTACTGCTAACTCCAAGTCATGAGTAGGGTAGTTTACTTAATGGGGTCGTAGCTGTCTAGATGCATAAGCCACAACCTTGCCATCTTGCATGAGTACGCATCCTATTCCTCTTCTGGATGCGTCGCAATACACGTCGAAGCTTAGATAAATATCAGGAAGCGTCAACATGGGTGTAGTAGTTAAACGAGTCTTCAATTCATTAAAGCTCTTCTCACAGTCTTCAGACCATACGAACTTCTGATCCTTCTTGAGCAGCCCTATCATTGGTTTAACAATCTTGGAAAAACCTTCAATGAATTGGCGATAATAACCAGCAAGCCCCAGAAAACTCCGGATCTCGGTCACGGTTGTGGGTGCTTGCCACTTTAGCACGTCCTTGACTTTACTTGGGTCCACTACTATTCCTTCAGCTAATAGGATATGCCCCAAGAATCCTACTTGTTTAAGCCAAAACTCGCACTTGCTGAATTTGGCATATAACTTGTGATCTCGGAGCCTTTACAGTACTGCTCGAAGATGTTGTTTGTGCTCTTCTTCTTCCTTGGAATACATGAGAATGTCGTTGATGAAGACCACCACGAACTTATCCAAGAAATCCATGAACACCTAGTTCATCATGTGCATGAAGAATGCGGGGGCATTTGTCAGACCAAAAGACATGACCGTGTACTCATACAACCCATATCGAGTGGTGAATGCAGTCTTAGGGATATCTTCCTTCTTAATTTTGAGTTGATGGTACCTGGTCCTTAGATCAATCTTGGAGAATATTTGGGCTCCATTTAGTTGATCAAATAAATCATCAATCCTAGGAAGCGGGTACTTGTTCTTGATGGTGACATCATTAAGCTGTCAGTAGTCCACACACATTCGAAGACTACCATCCTTCTTGTCCACAAAAAATGCTGGTGACCCCCATGGTGAAGAGCTAGGGCGAATATAACCTTTCTTGAGAATCTCATCCAGTTGTTTCTTCAAATCAACTAGCTCGGATGAAGGCATTCGATAATATTTCTTGTATATCGGTGCTGTTCCGGGCATGAGATCAATGGCAAACTCGAGCTCACGATCTGGTGGCATCCCTGGTAGTTCCTTAGGGAATACGTCTGGAAACTCGCTGACCACTTGGATTAATTCCATGCCTGAGGTCACCGCTGTAAAGATCATATCCCTTTTTGGCATGGTTCTGCGAGCCACAAACTGCGCTGCTTGTCCCACTGGATTTATCAATGTGACTTTTCTGGTTGCACAATTGATACAGACTTGGTGTCTTGTCAGCCAGTCCATTCCCAGTATAACATCCAATTTTGCTGATTCAATCAAGACCAAGGTGGCAGGGAAAATAACTCCATGGATGTTTATTTCCAGACCATGACATACCACATTTGTTTGAGCATGGATCCCGGGGATTGTATCACCATGAATTTCTCAAGAAGAGAGCAAGAAAACTTATTTTGGGCAACAAAACTCCGTGAAATAAAAGAACGGGAAGCCCCGAAATCAAATAAAATTGTTGGAGGTATGTTCTTAACAGGAAACATACCAATGACCACTTCAGGGTTTTCTTGGGCTTCTTCAGCGGAGATATGATGCACTTTGCCCTTGGATGAGCTTCTGAGCAGGGAAAGACCCAATGTTGTTGACTTGTGGCTTGAGTGGGGCATTCGGATTGCCGTTCTTGGGACACTGCCTTGCATAGTGCCCAGTCTGGCCACAAGCGAAACACGCGTTGTTACGCTGACAGTCTTCTCGCACGGGGTTGGTCACAAGGTTCTTAATGCGATTCTCGGTCTTGTTGGCATTCTGCTGCCATGTTGGCTTGAACTCAAACTGAGGCTGCTGCCAGGTGCGATCCTTATGAACCATCTGTCCGTCTTTCTTGGGTTCAAACTTGCGTTTGCAGTCTTCATAAGAGGGCTTGTTATCATGGACAAGATTGTGCTCCCTTTCTGCGATAAGAGCCTTGTTCACCAGAGTCTGGAAATCTGGAAAGTCGAACATGCTGAGCTTGCATCGGAGGGTTTGGTTGAGTCCTCAAAGAAATCGGTCTATCTTACTTTCTTCGGTGGCCACATCATGAAGGGAATACTGAGCCAAGTGATTGAACTTGTTTAAATACTCACTTACTGACAGGTTCCCTTGTGTGAGAGCAAGGAATTCTCGCTGCTTGACCTTCATAATTCCGGCAGGAATGTGATACTTGCGAAACTTGTCCTTGAATTTATCCCAAGTGATCTCATCATCTGCGGGCCAGATAGCTTTAGTATTGTCCCACCATATAGCAGCGGCTCCTTCAAGATAGTGAGTAGCAAATGGGACCTTGTCAACCTCTTCGGTGCGAGCAATCTCTAGTTTCTTTTCAATAGTTCTCAGCCAATCGTCGGCCTCCATAGGGTCAATTACTTGACTGAAACTGGGAGGCTTGGTCCTCTAGAAATCTGACAACTTGGAGTGATTACCATTCTGATTGTTGTTCTGCCCAACCATAGCCTGCACACTCTTCAAAAGTTCAAGCAGATCTTGGTTCCTCCTTTCTTCGAACATGCGCATAATCTGTTCTGTTGTGGGTGGATGTGGTGGAGGAGGTGGTGGTGGTTGATAACATTCTGGGGATGTCCGACTTGTCTGGCAGAGCGACGAACAGGAGTATCGTCACCCCCATGGCTGCTGCTACCACCTCTTGTCATCCTATTTTTGTTTCCCAATACGAAGAGTCGAGATGAGCAACCCATAAATAGGGAGGAAAAGCAAGCGACAAATCCGAGAGAAAGCAACGAAAAACCAGTGCGAATAAAAAGTTCCAACATAATTATACATAGACTCATACATGAAAGGAAACATCATGGCAAGTATGACTACACTCATACAACCAAGCATCATGACAACCTCGTCTACTCCTGAAGAACATGATTGCACTAGTGCTCTGCAGATCCTGCTGGGGTCTCCTCAGTCTCGGACTCTGATCCTGAACTGACGGCATTATTGGAAACCTCCGGAGCAAAGGAAACATGACAACGCTGCCTCGAGGGCTCTCCCTTAGTGGCAGGTGCAGGGTGAGGCTGAAGCATAGGAGTGGAGGGAGTAGCGAGAAGTAAAGCCCACTCGGCAGGAGACTCATGAGGAGTCACTGTCGAAGTATCCGAGTTACTCTGAGGGGTAACTGGAGTAGGGGGAGGGATAGTAGCTGGTGGAACATGTGGGGTAAAGCCGATAGTAGGTGGAGCGAAAGCAGATCTAGCCGCAGCCAGAGCTGCACGAGTACGAGTCAGCTCCTGGGCCAGGTTGAGGATCAGAAGGTAACCGGCCGTTATGTAGTGAGAGAGGTGGCTGGATGAACGGTCGCACGCCGGATCAATGGAAGGGAAGCGAATACGTCCATCATCGAACATGGACGGGTAGAAGTGGAAACCTAGGTGAGTCTGCATCCGGACCTCGTTGTAACGCAGGTCAATGAGAGCCTCAAACGCAGCAAACTGAACCGCCTGATCTGGTGTAGAAGCAAAACCACTCCTAGAAGAACGAGTGTAGGTGCCGGCCAGAGAACTGTTGTACACCGAGTCTGCCAGTCGCTCCCGGTACACCTGGTACACCGAGTCGTCACCGTCGGGGTAGAGTCGACGCCACACGTTTCGAAGGAGGTGCGGAGAGGTGAAAGGTGCTGGCTCAGACTGGTATGGGTACGACACTGGAGCCATCTACACTCACAATTTTTAGTCTGTTAGTCATAAAAATAATCTAAATGCATGCAATGCAACAACCAGATGCAAACACACACGACAGACACTCGAGACTTCTAACTACTGTTTAACTAGCGCTTCGGCGGTCTAGGGCATCCTACGGTCAGCGCGGCTCTGATACCAAGTGTTGTGGCACCCCGGCTCAGAGTAACCGGTTTACCTTGCATTGCCAGCCCAGAGATCATGTCTTCTGGCAACACACAATAACTTGGTACAGAAAAACAACCACTTTATTGATATCTTGCGGGAACATAGGTTCGATGATACATAAGGTAGCGAGGCCAAGCGGCACACACAGTGCTGTGCACATATGTACATTATTTAGTGGACATGATGGAGGCCTCGAAGATAACGACACAGCTACGTGGAAGCGGGAAGACGACGTAGTAGGACTCCATCTCACAGGGACACTGCTGGGGACACGACCTAGACTGCGATGCATGATGCAACTCCAACTTCTGGTATGGCTTCTCCTGAAACTGGCATGACACGCCAGGTGAGTACTTTGAATGTACTCGCAAGCTCACAACAAACAATACAACAACGACAAACAACAACATGATATTTAAGCAGGTTATATGCAAGAACATGACATGCTTCTCATGAAGTGTATGTGATCTAAACACACGGTCCAGCGGACCAGCTTACCATCTTGGTTACCTCGTAACCAAATTCATCATCTTACCACGGTGATCACCTCCGGATCACAAAGGAAACCAACTCGATGATACCAACAAATCATCCATCATAACAAGTGCCATCAATATAATATTAGTGTGCAAATTAATTATTTATGTTGACCCACGGTGTGACCTACTACGAACTGTGTCCATAACTGAGGACGCGGCTATCGATAGGTAAAACACACTCTGCAGAGGTTAGTACACTGTACCCACACCACAGAACCCATGGCCTCGTACTCCCATTCGGGTGGACCAACGGCGTTCCGACAAAACCAATCTATTGCATGACACTCTCTCGGCCACTCCGACCAACTCCCCTTTGGGCTAAGTCATGGGTGGCCCCGATGCCACTCTGGACATCCAACGGCCACCGTCGTGGCAAAACAAAAATGGTCCCAAACAGGGACAATGGTACCAAAACGACTACGGGCACACAAGGCTATGCCTGCCTACTGGGCCAGGGTAGTGCAAGCGCATAACCTTCCCTCGTTGGAGGCATCAGCGAGAGGCATGTCAATAGACCAAATAAGGGCCTTCCCATAAAGGCAAATGTGGTTGCATTGGGAAGCTCGATTCGGTGGCGCCATGACTCGATCAACACCATGTTCAAGTTGAATTATTATCATGTTAAACTTGAAATAAAACTTACTCGAGCCATAGTATGCCATGAACTATACCATGATATGCATATGCACAAAATTAACATAATGACGGTATTAACATAAGCATGATCATGACCACACAAACTCTACTGCATAAACTTGACTAAGCAACCATTTTACTTCTGTAAACATAGTGAGCATAGCATGAAAGCAAAACTAGCACAAATAAAATTATGTTAATTAACTAAATGCAATATATGACTTTAAATTCAAGTAAAAATCATAGTTATTGCAAAGTCATCCTTGCAAATGTTTGTGGCGGCTTGCCTTAGTTCAGAGGAGGGTCACAAAACTCCTGGTCCTCTTCAAGACAAGTTGAACCTTCTGAAAATGATCCAAATGGCATAAAGAAAATGTCATATAACACATTTAAATGCACCAAAAATATTTACAACAAGTAAAAATCTCAACTTTTGCATGCTGAAAGAGGAGCTCATAAAAATAATAATGCAAAAAGAATCATCTCATTTGGACTTATGGTTTAGGATTTAGAGCTGGTCAATGTCCAGTCAAAATATTTGAAAAAAACTAAAAATAGAAAAACCCAGAGAGGGCCACGTCGAAGGCGTATTCTCAGAATACGTCTTCACTTATACCAATTCGGGACAGAGAGTAGAGGCTGACAGGTGGGGTCCCTCTGGCAGGTTTATAAGAGTGAGAGAGAGAGAGAGAGAGAGAGAGCAGGGGACGACGGCTCGGCCGGCGATGGTTCTCTGGCGAGGAGGACACACCGACCACCGGAGAGGGGATTGATGGACGCAGCTCATCGAGACGAACACATACGTACCAGCAAAGTGGGCAGAGGTGGACGGAGGGCGTCGCGGTGGTCTTCTCCACAGACGGCAGGCGGCGGGGTTCGTCGGAGTTGGGGTTTCCAGCGAGGGAGCGTCGATCCAGCGGCACCATCACGACCAGGGGGAAGCCACGCACGCCCGAGGAGTTGAAGGAGGATCGGGAGCACCGGAGTGAGCGGGCGACAGAAAGGGATCCGCGGCCAACTCCGGCAAGGATCGGTGACTGGAGGCCCCACTACAAAAAAAATTCACTTCCGTGATGATACGTGTTTGTCACAGTAGGTCACGTTTTCTGTCATGCATGTACATCCATGACGATTTTTTGACAGAATCAAGATAGTCATACCTGTGCTGTCGTAGAAGTGTTCCATTACAATACCTAAATTATCATCATGGAAGTGTCCACTTCCATGACGATAAATGGCGCGTCATGGAAGTGTTTTCGTCAAGGGTAACCGACATGTGGCATCCACCATAACGGGTCGCCGTTAAGCTATCGGGTTCTGGTTTGGATCCGATAACCCGTTAATAGCCCCGACCAATGGGGATTTTCCACGTGTAAAATTTTCATTCGACGGCGGATCCACGTGTCCGCTCAGCGTTTGGACAGTTGTCATCCAGCGAATGGACGGGACGCGCATATGATCCGTCGACACGTGGCTCGGCCTAACAGTGGCCCATTTACGGTAAAAATGCCGGCCCAGGTAAAGGCCCACCATATTTTTTTCAGATACTAGTGGGCCAGCCCGTTAACAGCCAGCCATGTTTTGGGTCATATTAAGGCCCATATCAGATCTGGCCTGTTAACAGGCCACTGTTCTTTTGGGCCCATTCTAAGCCGGGTTTGTATTTCAGCCTGTTAAATGCCCGTTTACCAGTTCGGCCCGATAATAGTTTCGGCCTGTTAGCAGCCTGTGGTGCATCTGGGCTGTTGTCGGCCTGGTTTCACTTTAGGCCATTTAACGGCCCGTGCTGAAACTGGGCTATTTCTTGTCTGAAGTGACTTTAGGCCTCTTAACGGCCCGTAGTCTTCGTGGATAAATTTCAGCCCAACATGCCTATCGGCCTGTTAATGGCCCGTGTAACAGTTGGGCCTAATTAATGCCCACGTTGAATCCGGACTGTTTACAACCCATCTTTTAATGGCCCGTGACACAGTTGGGCCTACGGCCCGCATGGATACCGGCCTGCTTAAAACCCATAATTTTATTGGGCCAAACAGGGCCCGAGATATATTTTGGCCTGTTAAACGCTCGTTTTCTATTTGGGCCAAACATGGGCCTAAGACAGTTGCGGCCTGTGTTGGCCCATGAATTTTTCGGCTCAAAGCTAGCCCAGTCTAGTTTTTAGCCTGTTAAAAGCCCATGGTATCCTCTGGCCCAGCTGGCCAGAACTTTCCTTGGCCTGTTAAAGGCGGAAAACTACTATACATTTAGACCTGCTAATGGCCCAAAATGATTATAGGCCGATGTTTCGGCCCATATATAGCGGAGCGAGTTGGGCCGGCCTGAAGGCCGACAACATTGAGATCCGTTGAAGCTTCCGACCTAAATTACAGCATACCGACTAAGAATAAACCTAAACTATACAATAAAGAAATTACAGCATATTACATCCACTGGGCATCAAAGTTCGCCACCGGTGATAATAAAGCGCAACGAGACCACTGATTACATACACTGGGCATCAAAGGTCGCCACCAGTGCATATAAACACGCCGACAAAAGAATATAGAAAACCGAGAGCACTTCAGAAGGCATTAGGCCTGGCCTGGAAGTGCGCCGCAAGCAGCAGAACAAGCTGATGAGACCTTAGTTGTGTCAATGATAGATTCTCTAACCCTAGCTGTATAGCACCAAAGCCAGCAAGGCTGTCCTCTGAGGTCTTCTTTGCATCATTGACATCAAGTCGGAGCTGAGCTGAAGCAAGCCTTTCCGCTTTAAGTTGAGACTGAAGAAGTCAAACTGATTGAGGTAGCAACTGCATAGAGGTTGTCTCACAGCTGCTGGTGAGTAGCTTCAACTCACTGTCTTCATCAAGACATGACCTTGGGGTCATCTCGCTCTCTTCAAGATAGTTTGGCTCACTATCTTCCCTAAAGTTCTGCCTTGCATAAGAGATATGACTCTGAAAGAAAAACAAGGAGACACGTAACAGGTTTCACAATTATATAAGCAAATAAATGGATCTGTTCTGCATAAGGAACATGTTTTTACAACTACAATTTAAAACTGGTAGTTGTTGCAAACATCCAATCAGATGTAAACACCAAAGTAAACAACAATGGATGAAATAATGACTATCCAAATCTATACTAGAATAAAGTTTGAAGGCTTGAGAAGGATGAACTTACATTACATGTTAACACGGGCTGGACAAAGCCCTTCTCCATGTCGATGGAAGGATAATTCAAGAAATTCCCCAAAGAAACTTCTTTATAAGCATTGCCTTTATTGTGCATTTTGTAAAGAGTAAATATAGATCAAATAATATTGGAAGAAATAGAGGATAATGAAGCTCAGGTGCAGAGTGATGATACATAATCAAATAGTTTTTAATTAAGTACAGCATTACAAGGCAAAAGTTACTGACAAGAGGAATGCAGACATCAACGTGCAGTGGCATTGGCTTTATTCAACATTTTGGTAAGAGTAAATGTAGATATGATAATTTGGAGAAAGTGGAGGGCAGGGCAGATAATATGTAGAGTAATGCTAGACAATCAACAATCTCGCAATGCAAGTACAGTAATACTACCACCGTCCGTTATTACTTGTTGCTCAAATGGATGTATCTAGCACTATTAAGTTCTAAATACATCCAATTGAGCAACAATTAATTCGATACGGAGGGAGTACATGACAACAGGTACTTACATGAGCAATCCAAAACTTCATAACCATTGTGTTAATTCTACATTTATCTATGAGTAAATATAGATCTTATAATTTCGAGCAAAGGGAGGATAATGAAGCGAATATTTACAGTGATGCTACATAATCAAACAGCAATGAGTGTAAGTATGCTGACAAAGGCAAGAGGTACTGACAAGAGCAATGCAGTGCCTAGTATTGTTGTGAGATCCTATGATCCTTTGAGAAAGGAGATTCATTTGAAATTAGTTTTCATATAAGAGAGAAGGTAAAGCACATGCAGAAATGTAGGAGTTCAAATTTGAATTGATATCATAGACAGTACCTCACGCTGGGCTCTCTGCAGTTCTAATAGGTGTTTGGCCAGTGGAGTAGGGCTAAAGTGTGGTACAGTTGGGCCTGTGTTTTCTGTGGCTGCTGATCTATCTGTTTTAACCGGTATCACTACCTTTTCCAAATACCTAGTTTGTACTCCTTGAGGATCTGCACTCACCCTCTTCCTTTTGGACATCTATTACGAAAAAACAACATTTGACTGAAAAAACATAGTATGATGACACGTGGAATAGGTACAGAAAATGGATAGGTATGGCATATACTCATATATGATGCTTAAACTAAGCAGATGGTGGTGTAACAAACTAGAAGTAATGCAAGAGGTCATATGCAAAATATGTGCGACCAATACAACCTTGCCAAGTTAGAGCAAGCACCTTGATGGGTGAATAAGATAGGCCATCCTCCACCATGCCAAGTTTGTTAGCCAGTGGATTGTTCTGCAATATTCCTCTTGTGCGCCCATTCTCATATTATTTTGATCATGTTCAATACCTGCATGCATGAAAACATAAAAATAAGTGAGATTATCTTTGTAATGCAGAAGTGATTCTAATCCAATACTGCCTCCCTGTAAACCCCTTTGTGCTATCTCTGCAATTCTTCTGAGAGATGTCGTGCATGCTGTAATTTGGTGTGTGCATTAATATAATGTGGCCTACTACTCAAAATATGAGAGCTCCAGAAGTGATGATACTTCACAGATGACAGCTTCAACATATAGTAAAGAAGAACAAGTTGACCTGACAGATTCAAAATATACTAAGGGAGAACAACTCGACCTGACCAGTCGACCGCAAATGTCTCTGCTACTCTTCCCAACAAGGAACATAATTATTAAAGAAGAAGAGGAGAGGATCATGTTAAAGAAGAGCAGAAGAGCAAGCAGTTTGAAGATATTACAAGTCTTTCTATACAATGTTTTTTGCCCACCCATGATGGACCAGAGCGCACAGAGAAATACTATTCCTTCTGGTCTCTCCATATGTGGCTCACATGCATTTCGAAACTAAAGTAGGAACATTTAGGTGACCAATTAAACATGTCTCAGTTTTACTAATATCAGCATAATATCATATTCGATTTGTACAACTAAGCTTGTTTAGCTTGATGGGTGGAGCAGTGCTATTAAGACACGAATCACGTAGGCTAATCGTGGTCATCATAAAATGGGGAAATGTAAGCATGATGAGTATAGTGTTGACCATGGCAGTGGCATGGCAGATCTGAAGCTGCAAACCGTGCAAAGGGTACTTAGCAACCGATGTTTGCTTTGAAATAACAACTAAGATTTGGTATGGACAAGAAAGTACAGTCAACAAGTGACAAAGAAATGCAATTCCTGCTGCCTCTCTATATGTCGGAACATGCATTTGGAAACTCAAGTGGGACCTTTAGCTAACCAATTAAATGTGTCTGTTAACTAATATCAGTATCATATCACAATCATATTTGAACAACTAAGCTTTGGAATTATGAGTGATGTGTTGTTTAGCTTGAAGGGTGGAGTACTGCTAGTACGACAGAAAGCACCTACGCAGATCATAGTAGTGTAGATAAAAGGGGAAAACCCTAAGCATCAAGAGTAAAATGAGGAAAGTGGAACTAGCTGGAACATATGGGCTTGTATTGCCGATACGGCTAGAAAGGCTTCGCCCCCAAAAGGGGCAGCTCTATTCAACTGAAGGCACAATACTATTACTATCAGTCTAGACTCTCAAAGACGACATAGCTCCCAACATTTCCCGGATATTATGGCAAACCATCTAGAATAGTTGAAAGCATCCATCTGAAGTGACCCAACAGACCTGTCGACTGCAAATGTCCCTGCTCCACTTCCCGACAAGGAACATACTGTACTACTCCCTCCGTTCCTAAATATATGTCTCTTAGAGATTCGAATGCGGACTACATATAGAGCAAAGTGAATGTACACTCTAAAATATGTCTATATACAGTCGTATGTAGTTCTTATTGGAATATCTAAAAAGACTTATGTTTTACCGAAAAAGGATTTCGCCCTGCTTTATAAATAAAGCAATGATGAACAACACCCGGTCCAAATGCACGCCACCACAACACACGCACGCATCCAAGGCAGTTTAGGAACAGAGGAAGTAATATACTTATTAAGAAGAACAGAAGAGGAACATGATAACAAAGAGCAAGCAGATTTTAGATAATACAATGTGTGTTGCCCACCCATGATGAACCAGAGCGCACAGAGAAATACTATTCCTTCCGGTCTCTCCATATGTGGCTAACATGCATTTGGAAACTAAAGTAGGAACATTTAGCTGACCAATTAAACCTGTCTCAGTTTTACTAATATCAGCATCATATCAGATTCGAATTTGTACAAGTAAGCTTGTTTAGCTTGATGGGTGGAGCAGTGCTATTACGACACGAACCATGTAGGCTGATCGTGGTCATCATAAAATGGGGAAACCGTAAGCTTGATGAGTGTAGTGTTGACCGTGGCAGTGGCATGGCAGATCTGAAGTTGCAAACCGTGCAAAGGGTACTTAGCAACCGATGTTTGCTTTGAAATAACAACTAAGATTTGGTATGGACAAGAAAGTACAGTCAAGAGGTGACAAAGAAATGCAATTCCTGTTGTCGCTCTATATGTAGCGACATGCATTTGGAAACTCAAGTGGGACCTTTAGCTAACCAATTAAATGTGTTTGTTAACTAATATCAGTATCATATCACAATCATATTTGAACAACTAAGCTTTGGAATTATGAGTGCTGTGTTGTTTAGCTTGAAGGGTGTAGTACTGCTAGTACGACAGAAAGCACCTGTGTAGATCATAGTAGGGTAGATAAAAGGGGAAAACCCTAAGCATCAAGAGTAAAATCAGGAAAGTGGAACTAGCTGGACCATATGGGCTTGTATTGCCGATACGGCAAGAAAGGGTTCGGAAAGGCTTCGGCCCCAAAAGGGGCAGCTCTATTCAACTGAAGGCACAATACTGTTACTATCAGTCTAGACTATCAAAGACGACATAGCTCCCAGCATTTCCTGGATATTATGGCAGACCATCTAGAATCGTTGAAAGCATCCATCTGAAGCGACCCAATAGACCTGTCGACTGCAAATGTCCCTGCTCCACTTCCCGACAAGGAACATACTGTACTACTCCCTCCATTCTTAAATATAAATCTTTTAGAGATTCGAATGCGGACTACATACGGAGCAAAATTAGTGAATGTACACTCTAAAATATGTCTATATACATCCGTATGTAGTTCTTATTGGAATATCTAAAAAGACTTATGTTTTACCCAAAAAGGCTTTCACCCCGCTTTATAAATAAAGCAACGATGAATAACAACCAGTACAAACGCACGCCACCACAACACACGCATGCACCCAAGGCAGTTTAGGAACGGAGGAAGTAATATACTTATTAGGAAGAACAGAAGAGGAACATGATAACAAAGAGCAAGCAGATTTTAGATAATACAATGTGTGTTTCCCACCCATGATGAACCAGAGCGCACAGAGAAATGCAAATCCCTGCTGTCTCTCTATATGTGGCGCACATGCTTTTCGAAACGAATATAGGAACATTAGCTAATCAATTAAACATTCTCTGTTTTAGTAATATGAGCATCATATCAGATTCGTATTTCAACAACTAAGCTTTGGAATTATGAGTGGCATGTTGTTTCGCTTGATGGGTTGAGGTCTTAAGGAGCAGTGCTAGCACGACACGAAGCACCTACGATGATGGTAGTGAATATAAAGGGGTAAAACCATAAGATTTATGAGTATAGTGATCGTGCCATGGCGGATCTAAAGGTGCAAACCAGACAAAGGCTACTTCACAACCAATGTTTGCTTTCAACTAGCAACTACGATTTGGTATGGACAAGAAAAGTACAATAAATAAGTTACGATCTATTTTCCGGGTGAGATCAATAACTTAAGCAGATATGAAAGAGTACCACCTCTCTTGCGATGCGGTGTAGGCCCCTGCTGATACATTGAGGGTGCTGCAGGTGCGATGGCTGTCGGCGGCGCGGAAGAAGACTTGAGACGGCAGACAGCCGGGTCAGGGGATAAGTCCTGTTACCGTGGACGAGGCGGTCGTAGGAGCGGCAATGGCAAGGTGGACGACGGCGCCGATGAAGCGAGAGGGCGTGATGAAAGGATGCTGGTCCGGCACCGTGGATGAGAGACGTCCATCTCTTGCAGTGGACAACGGGGTAGGGGTAGCGGCTCCGGTAAGGTGGAGGATGGGGTGGCGGACGGAGGAGGCTGGCCGGAGTGGGGAGGTTGTTGTGGCACCGATAGTGTATGAATGGGGAAATGGAGGGGGAGGGGGAGGGGATCTCAAACTTTGGGACGCGCTTGTCTGAAATGTGGGAAAGTTACGAACTTAGCCCCCATTTAAAATTTCGGACATCTCATCGGTTGGGGATAGGACGGTAATCTCGCATCTCCCCAATATTTGCCGATAGTGATTTCGGGCGAGGAGAGGGTCTTTTGCCGCCCACGGTTGGCGCCCACGGTGTATCAACGGGGCTGACAGGTAGGGCGGTTGTGTCACGTCTGAGGGAAGTTACACACCTGCCCCTATTTAAAATATTTGCCTACATCGATTTCGAACGAGGAGAGTTTGTTTTGCCGCCCACGTGTATGAATGAGAAAATTGAGGGAGAGAGAGAGAGGTCTTTCGGACGAGTTTGAATCAAATGTGTGTTTGCTGCCCATGTTTGGCGCCACCGTGTCTGAATGGGGAGACAGGCGGTCGTGTCACGTCTGATTGAAGTTACTAGTCTACCCCTATCGATAGTAGTGGAAATCGGGTCGATTAGGATGTGAAGTGTCAAGGGTAGATAGTAATTTCCATCTCGCAAACACTGGCTTCGGGCAGCCGACAAATGATAGTGGGTATTTTGCCACTTTGTTCAAAATTTGGGAGAATTAGCATTCACATTTACCCTGGGCCCTGGCAACTAAATTCAAATCCAATTTGTATTCGATTACGAATATTCATACATCATTCTACATTTTGGTATTTATTTCTTCAAAACCACGACAAAGATTTATTCCACCTTTATATATGAATATGATTTAGAAATGTCATGATCTTCGAATTCAGTAGGTTGGATACACTTTGAGTCAAACAATTATTTCATCCAATACAATATGCTCACACGAAAAACAGTTCTCCTTATGTCAATCATACAAGTACTGAGGATTACCTCGCCTGAAAAATTCAGATCATTACAACACATGGACAACAAAGGGGGTCTTACAACATAATCCATTCAGAGACATGACAAAACATGCAAGTACACTAATCTAATGACAATTTCAACTGGTATCTAAAGAAGAGTTGGGATTACCCTGGGCTTCAGATAGCAGAAGTAGCAGGACCTCCTCCATCTTCAAATGCAACATTCTTACTTCCTCCAATTCTTGGGTTGCTTGCATAATGCGTGCAGCTAATTGCATAATTTCCAGCCTCAAGATCAAGATTACCTCATTCATGGCAGCCACACCATCTCTTTCTGCCTCTAGTAGAGCCTCAAGAACTATAATATCTGTGCTCAGACTGCTCTCCAGCGGTGTTGCCTCTGAACTGCTCCCATCTGGTAACATGGTTGGCGCACTGCTTCCACAAATAGATTCTGGGGTTGTACATTGTGTCCTAGTGTGAACGGCATCCTGAAAGGTTTCCGCTGGACATAAGTAAGAGATAGTTATCGCATGATCCAGGCAGTAAGCTTACATGGTAAAGAACATACAAATTATTGCTGAGCATGGCAAGATATATTTAAATGGTTCGAAGCAGCATCATCCGAAAACAAATTAAAATGGTAAGATGAAAGGCAGTGTACCACCGCTATATTTAAGTTGCCCAGGCATCTAAGTAGTTCAAATAATCTGAGAAAGCTCTTAAACAGTGTGGCCTCATGTAAACTATGAAGACAGTCTTGTGATGAAGTTCATAGGAAAAGTTAAGGAGTCAAATGAATTAGGCATGCATTTCTTTACGATAGTACAGCAGGCACTGCTGATATATTAGCCAACTCAGGTATAGCCTAACAAGTAACAAACAAGCATTTGAATCAAGCAATACAGCAAAGCAGACAACTGAACTATTTGTAATTCTGTAGGATTATAGGTTGAGGGCACAAGCCAAGAAAGCAGCCCACACGCATTACATTTCACATGTACTAAAACACATTGGCTTACCATATGTTGCTGTGAAGCCTCGCTGCTGTTGCAATGTTCTTTGAACATATCGTCAGCATCCCGTGGTTGCAAATCTAGTCAATGTTGTTTATTCTTCCCCCTCTATATAGGTCAAATTAAGTTTAATCACATGCACTGGTTCGAATTGATCATCACTGGTTAATCTAAACTAATGAAAGAAGGGTGTGTGCTTACACGACAATATATGTGCTTCACTCTATTTTTATGCTTGTTCGACGTGCCAGCCCCAAAAGAACAAATATTTTGCTTGATGGGGTTGGCAGCTCCATAATGAATAGAAGCATCAAATTAGTCATGCAACTTGGGAAGATCAAGAATGCACAAAAAAGTAATGAATAGAGGCTCGGAGCAGTGATGTAATAGCTAGCATCGGAAAATGTGGGGTAAAACGAACAAAAAGTAGCGGAACCACAAGCTAGTTTGCTGATGTGTAATTAAGCATAGAGAACATAGGCCCTGTTAGGATCTATGGGTTAGAGCTAGTTTGGGCTCAAATAGCCCGAAAGTATCCAAACATGAGGGCTAGTTTGAGCTAGTTGCATCTAACCCAACCAAAAAAACTATCCCACCCAAGAGGTGCTAATTGGAGCTAGTTCTCCTAGTGCATTTATTGTCAATCTAACCCTGTCATCCAAACACCTCTTTGGCTAGAGTTAGTTCAGGCTTAGTAATGAGCTAGAAACTAACTCTAACCTCTAGCTAAGTTAGAGTATCCAAACAGGGCCATAGAAGCAGTCTGATGTAACCAACAGGTGGCATTAGAACAACACCATTATCATAAATATAGCATGCAAGAAGTAAAATAGTAGGCAGTGATATCTAGGAAGTACAGTAATACTTAGGACAAAACAAAAGCATTGTAACTATATGTGCACTGGTTTGTAATTTAGCACATGTAACCTGTTCACTGCCACACGTATGGCCCTACAGGTGCAAGCAGAATAACGCGTCTCATGAAAAATTGAATGATGCCCTGAAGAAATTCGAAGGTGCGGTGCTTATGCTAAGAAAGTGAACGTAGGCGCCGACCGTTGGATAATAGTACCTAATTCTCGGTGGCGTATGGGTATCATTGTCATACTTGAAAGCTAAGGATCGTCGATGGTGCTCGTGTTGCAGTTGAGTTTGGGCCGGCTATCGCCGTTGTGGAAGCGGCTCCGGTGCTTCGGTTGCGGCGCCTGTCGACATACAAGAAAGCTCATCTGTGGTAAGTGAACAGTTCCACGATAAAGAAGAGAAAAATCGAAAGGAGTACCAATCGAAATAACCTGATGAGGCTGCGGCATCAGTAAAGCAGGGCCGATGGAGTTGAATATGGCGTCCATGGGGTGGGTCCGGTGCAGTGGACAAAGGCGTCGGCGAAGCACATCCGGCGTGGTGTACAGTGCTTTCGGTGAGGCGGATCTGTTGCAGCAGACGAGGGCTTGTATGAAGGGCCAGCGATGTGGCAGACGAGGGATGATGTCTACTACGCAACCTTCTGCTTGTAGACTCCTGTTGGGCCTCCAAGCACAGAGTTTTGTAGGATAGTAGCAATTTTCCTTCAAGTGGATGACCTAAGGTTTATCAATCCGTGGGAGGCGTAGGATGAAGATGGTCTCTCTCAAACAACCCTGCAACCAAATAACAAAGAGTCTCTTGTGTCCCCAACACACCCAATACAATGGTAAATTGTATAGGTGCACTAGTTCGGCGAAGAGATGGTGATACAAGTGTAATATGGATGGTAGATATAGATTTTTGTAATCTGAAAATATAAAAACAGCAAGGTAACTAGTAACGAAAGTGAGCAAAAATGGTATTGCAATGCTTGAAAACAAGGCCTAGGGTTCATACTTTCACTAGTGCAAAGTCTCTCAACAATGATAACATACTTAAATCATATGGCAATCCCTCAACGTGCGACAAAGAATCACTCCAAAGTTTCTATCGGAGAACGTAGGATGAAAACGTGCATCAACCCCTATGCATAGATTACCCCAATGTCACCTCGGGAATCCGCGAGTTGAGTGCCAAAACATACATCAAGTGAATCAATAGAACATTCCATTGTCACCACAGATATCCCATCGCAAGACACACATCAAGTGTTCTCAAATCCAATACTCAATCCAACATAACAAAACCTCAAAGAGCAAGACTCAATTCATCACAAGAGGGTAGAGAGGGAAGAAACACCATATGATCCAACTATAATAACAAAGCTCGCGGTACATCAAGATCGTGCCAAATCAAGAACACAAGAGAGAGAGAGAGATCAAACACATAGCTACTAGTACATACCCTCAGCCTCGAGGGTGAACTACTCCCTCCTCATCATGGAGACCGCCGGGATGATGAAGATGGCCACCGGTGATGGTTTCCCCTCCGGTAGGGTGCCGGAATGGGCTCCTGATTGGATTTTTGTGGCTACAGAGGCTTGCGCGGCAGAACTCCCGATCTAGGGTTCTTTTCGGAGGTTTCTATATTTATAAGAGTTTTTTGCATTGGAAACACGTCGAGGGGGTGCCCGAGGGGCCCAAAAGCCATGGGGGCGCGCCCCCTAGGCTTGTGGCCTCCTCGATCACTTCCTGGCCCAGCTCCGGTGCTTCGGGGGTCTCTTTTGGTCCATAAAAAATCACTGTAAATTTTTAGCCCATTCCAAGAACTTTTATTTCTGCACAAAAAACGACACCACGGTAGTTCTGCTGAAAACAACATCAGTCCGGGTTAGTTCTAATAAAATCATACCAAAACCATATAAAATTGTTGTAAACATGGCACGAATACTTCATAAATTATAAATATATTGGAGACGTATCAAGGGAGTCGGTGAAGGGCCTCCACTGTGGTGGACGAGGGCGCCGGTGAAGCAGATCCGGTGCAGTGGACCCATGATGGCGGTCAAGGAGATCTGGACCGGTGGAGAAGCCAGTTACTGAAGCGGCTCCGGTGAAGTGGTGAGTTGGCAGTTGGGGGTTCCAAGGTGCGGAAGGTAGATCCGGCGGGGTGTGAGGTCCACCACTGAGGCGGAGGACTAGATTCGGCGGCTTGGCGTGGTTGGGGGGAGGAGGGAGCTCCGGGGAGGAGGCGGGGAGGGGAAGGGGAGGGGCTCTGGGGAAGAATGTTGGGGGCAAAGAGGGGAAAACAATGGAGTTACCAAAGCAGCCCTTTTCCGTTCATGTGGCAGGGGTAAAACAGGAATATCGCAGGGCTAAACTTTCAGGCGCGAGATATTTCAATGTGAGCGGGAAGTTTGAAAGCTTCTGGTGGCTGAAATTAAGTGTTCTCCTCTTGTACGGCCGACTATGATATCATGGCCGAGAATTTATTTGTTTTGCAGGCAGAAAAAAGTGCTAGTTTTGAAAATCAATGTCTCCAACTCGAAACTTAGATTGTCCATTCAATTCAAATATGGATCATTAAGCTAGTGGAAGCAAATACCATCATATGGTCCAATTCAAATGAAATTCGAAATGTGTTTATCCTAAATATGATGACAAAAAAAATGTGTATGTGTATGAATAAAGTGGATGATTATAAGGTTTGAACATGCCCGTATGTGTATATCTCTAGGTTTGATATATGAATTTGAAATCACGAAATCCTGGCTTAAAAAATGTACCTCCGTTTAAATGAATTACTAAAGCTAATAATGGAGTCGAATTCCAAAACTCGAATCTTAGGTTTGTAATTCTGGTACTTCAAAGTATATCACGCATGTTCAAAAGTATCGTTATCTCATAGTCCAAACTGTGAAACAAATTGATCAACCATGAGTGCACGCACTATTGACCATATATATCTCAATTACGCTTAAGTCTCTCAAATATAGACACCTCACTCTTTATCTGAAGCCACCCACCCGATCCCCCCCCCCACAAGTCGTTCTCTCCCCCGGACACGAACACATGAGCATATTAACCCCCCTTTCTCTTCTAAGTCCGGACCCCAATATAGGTCTCTATCACTTTGTCTCTCGGGCATGCACACATCTCTTCCCCCACTCTCTAGGTCTCCCAGCATCTCTTTCCCAAGCACACGCACTATATAGCAGTGTATCTTTACCATACACACAAAACTTTCGCCCCCAAATGTCTATCTCCCTAGTTATGTGGTTCTCGCACACTCACCTCACTCACCACCCCCGCTACATACAAGGACCCTTTGTCTCCTTGTGCACCACTCTCCTCTTTCTATCTCTCCCACATGTGGACCCGACCCAGCTCCTTCCCTATATACATATATGCCGTGATTCTTTCCGTAGCTCCCTAGCGTATCATCATTCTCAATCTTGCATGTTGTTCTCTACACCATCTATTCTAGATCTCTCATGAAGTCTCTATCACACACACAATGACTCGCTTCCCTTGCGTCTCCGTACATAGGCCACTTTCGAACAACATCAACCTTGTCTCCCTATCTATACGCCACTTTCACACACAAACGACCCCTCTCTCTCCCCCTCTCTTCCTCTCTCTCTCCCTTGCTCGCTCTCACACCGCTCTCCCACACACACTCGATGTCTCTTCCAAATAGTCTGCTCCCCGCCTGCACCCATGCTATCCTGCTACTACACATGCCTTTCTCTCTCTTGGACACACATGTCACACCATTCCCCCTTCCCTACTAGGTTTACATCATTAGCGGTCTCTCTTCTCCACATACACACACTCCCTCACACACACACGCGTGCGCACAAACACACAGACATGCACAAACACCCATCTATCTGGATCCTTCTTTTAAGACACACACCCTTGCATATTCTCTCCAGCTCTGGGTATATATATATCCCCCCCTCTCTCTAGCTCACATGCACACCAAAATTCTCCGTCTCTCTAACTCACACATCTCTCCCCATGTCCGCATGTGTATCTCACACACTCACTCTCTGATTATGTCGATGTGTCTCCATGTTACACAACACAAAGCCCCATGCACATGTCTCTCTCTATCCTCCACACACAAAGACACAAAGAATCTCTTATCATTGCCTCAGTCTCTACATATCACACACGCACGCGCTGTCTCTCTCTCGCACACACGCTCAACCAAGGTTTTCTCATGAATAACTTACCGTCTATTCATCAACAGTCGTGGTAGTACGACGAACACGAGACGTGAAAAAGAATAAATCTACACGTCCGTAGACCAGCTAGTATGACTACTAGGACTAGAGCGACCCGAAAGCGCGCCGCCCTCACCCCCTCCTTATTGACGACGGGAAAACCTTTGTTTTACACAGTCGGGAAGTCGTCGTGCTAAGGCCCCACATGCTCAGCCGTTGAATAGAATGTAGATCCAAGTTTATGGAAACAAGTATCGCTAATACGTTTGTATCTCCATACTTATATCTCTTCTTCTAAAAAACCCGAGTTGGTGATGATGGTATGCCTGCCATCTTGCAATATAGACCGTCCGATCTATATCTGACGGATAGAAAGCAAACTAAAAGATACCTGCACCTCTCTCCACATTTGCAGACAACACCTTCCCTCGTTCATCCTTATCTCCCACAACCTCATTGTTGAGCAATTAAAAAAGGAAGCCTCTGGAACAATCTGGCATGGTGGTCGCTGCCGGCGTCGTCCATCCCCATGCCTCCGCTCAGTCCGACCACCAATCACCACCACGCCCCACTCCTCCTCACCTTATGGGTCAATCACAATAGGTGTTTTATAAAAAAATGCATCTTGATGTTCCATGCAATGCACGAGCATCTTGGTAGTACTCCTATAGAAGACTTAGTTGGTGATGATGGTGTGTCTGCTATCCATCATTTCTGACCATTAGATCTACATCTAACGACTGTGAGGTAAGTTGTTGCCTTTTCTCAACAACATCCCACTTCTCTACCCAATTTGCAGAAAACCCCCTTAATTAGTATCTTAAAACCATCCACATCCCTCCCTCACCTCACCAAAACAGGCCAAGGAATATATTCTAATTGAAACATAATATATTTTTAGTGATATATGTATATCAAAATTAGAGTGTTTTCTATCAAGTTTGTGAATAAGTATTATTCTAATTATGATCCGTTGCAACGCACGTGCACATTGCTAGTATTTCCAACCATGCAAAAAAATTAGCTAGTATTTCCATAGTTTCGAGTTTTCCATCAAGATATTATCACTCATGGTCGATATTTAGTTTGAATTACGTACACATAGGCACTATGTACCTAGCCGTGCTTATTGGCTTCCAAAGCTTAACTTTCACTCCTACTTACAGTATGTAGAGTATTTAACAAACAACTACCACTTTCAACCAGCCCTAGGAAGAAACTATTGTACAAAAAATAGCAAAAACATACCAAAACATACCCAAATTTTCTTAATCCGCGCCAAAAAACTACTACCTAGGCTCGTTTAAACCCGTTTATGATAGGGTTGGCCCACACGTCCGTGCTGACAAGGCACCTTAAACCAACACCGTTTGTTTGACCATTGACACGAGGGACCCACATCTAATCTTCTATCCTCCTCTTCCTCCTCCAATAATTATTTTCCTGAACATTACATCAAACAATTCTTATGCATGTTCGTCGGTGACGTCGGTGATGAGCGAGCTGGCCGCCGCTCCGCCGGACATGCCGGACACCGCGCTGGCCTCCGCACGGGTTGGCTGGCTGGCCCGAGCGTGGATCACGCGCGAGCAAGCTGCCGCGCTGGCCTTCGCTCGAGCCAGATGGCTGGCCTTAGCGCAGCGCGCGCGAGAAAGTCGCCGCACCGCCGTGCCAACCTAGCTAGCAAACCTTGCAGACAAGCAGCTGGATGCATCCAGTAGGGTGTATGCTAGCTTGGCTAGCTAGCGGCCGTGAGCGCCGCACGGAGCTGGCATCCGGGCTGCCGCAAGATGGGCTCTGCGCCGCCAGCACTTTTGACATTGCCTTCTACCGGCGGCTTGACTAGGTGGAAGAGCCAGAGGTAGGAGGTCACTCGGGGATTTTTGTCCAGACTGACATGTAGGTCCCACAACTCATAACGTGTAACTTGCCGGTCAAATAGATGGCGTTGATTGAAGGGGCAACATGGGTTGAAACGTGCCTATAACGACACTTGGTAGTTTATTGCGACGGATTAAGAAAATTTCGGTATGTTTTTGCTAATTTTTGTAGAGTAGTGGTTTCTTGGTAGGGCTGGTTGGAAAGTGGTAGTTTCTTGGTAGTGGTTTCTTGTAAGGAACAATGTACTAGCGACAAAAGGCGATTCTAGGTTGCGTTGTACTACTAGTGGTCGCGGGAGTGTATAGCTCGTTTTGTGGGTTTGATCCCGGCCGAACGCACGGCGTCCTTTTTTTAAAATATTAACCTCGCTGCGAGCCAATACTGTACACTGGTAGTTTGACTTTCGAAGTCGGACGGACGTGTCGCACCACAATGTGGGTGCACTGGATAGCCCAGCCACATGAACGGGTTTTCCCTCCCATCATCTCATGGCTCGCGTACTAGAGTAGTACGGACTAGTACTACTGCATAAATTAGTAGCACTCCTGTATATCAATTCACACCATGCAACATTTCTCGCTTACGTGCTCGCCCTAGCCGCACCTCGCTTGCTGCTTCCTCATCAGGTACCATATTTAAACTAGCGCCTCCCAATTAAGCCCGAGGAGCCAGAAAAGCCTGGCGCGGCATTGGGAACTGTGCAATATGGCTCTGTACGTAAAGTGCTACTACTTTGTAGCTTGGGGCGTTGCACGCATGGACTTCGCTCTTGACGTGATTTTTTTTGTTTTGAAGTGAAGGCAAAAGCTTTGCCTCATCTCATTCATAAAGAAGGAAGGACCAACAAACAAAGTTCGACGAGATCCATTACACCTCCACAAATGGAAGCAAAAAAGCCTAGTCTCATTGTATCAAAGAACTTAAATGTTATGCCCCCGCAGTAACCGCCGCTGATAAACAGGCTGCTAGTGTGCGCGTGAGAGGAGCGGCTGAGTAGAGCATGGTTAATAGTATAGCCAGCTGTTGGCTATATGGTCTTGCCACATTATCTATAACCGAGCTTATAGTCGGCAAGTACAATACTTGCATGTAAATATGTACTAATTTTTTATACATGGCCCACCACTCTCTCTCACAACATGCCTAGGAACACGTGCTGCAGCCGGCTGTTAATCAGTAGCCCGCTTCCCTTCTCTCTCCTCCTCTCTCTCCTTCAACTCATCCAAAATATAATATTTAAAGGCTTACAGCCCGCCTACGTCATCCTATTGTACTTGCTCGTAGGCCAGCTACGCGCTTGAATAGAGCATAGAGAATACGCACTATGCAAGTGTACTTTCCCTGCATTGATAGTACATCGATGGTTCTAGAGAACAGTAGTACCCTCCACTTGCGACTGTAGCTCCTTGGCCTTGAGATTCAAGAGTTCAAAACTGGTGCACTATAGAAGTACAGTACATCGCACTACTAGTTGAGAAAGTACTACAATACTACATAAGTAAATAATAGCCGCACCATCGCACTACCACTATGCGTGCCCGCATAACTACCTTAACGAAGGGATGAGGCCCTGCGGTTACAGTCTTATCTCCTCCTCGCCAGTTCCCCTCCCCCCGAAGAGACTAAGGCAGTTCATCGCTGCTGCCATGGATTCGCCACGCGGTTCTCCTCCTAGTCGGGGCTGGGAGACCTTGGACGACGATCCTCTGGGAGAAATCGCATGCTACTCCGGCGTCCTCACCGCCGCAAGACTCGGTGCTTCCTGCACCAACTATTTTAAGACGGTGCGTAAACAGGCTTGGGAAAAGGCCATGCTTGTTGGTCTTCCATGCGTTCTCGAGTAGAAGGTTATTCTATGGGACAATCCATCGAACAGTCCACCGCTACCTGGCCGTGGTTGCACGTTGACTCCGCTAGAGTTGCCAATGTTGAGAGGGAGTCGGATTTTGTCTGATGAGCAGGTCAGTCATGGAGTTTGATCATGTAGTGTATATATTCTAAATATAGTACTACTTAGTTATTCCATCCCATAATTTCTCCGCTACCCACCATCTTATATATAGGTCTGGGTTGGTGCCAACAGAGATTGGCTTGCATACCTCCGGCCGGATACCACTATCATTTTGCACAACATCCACAACAGTGCGGCCGTTCCCGTAGACCCCTTCTCCACCATGGGGATCGGCCTTCCGGACTGGCTGGGCTTGAATACGTATGATGATGCCTACATGAGATTGAAGAAGATAGCAATTGCGGACCCGCCGACAAAGTGACGCAGCTCCGACGATTACTATCTCATCGCGGTGTTCGACATAAGGATTGCCATCAATGCAAAAGGCAGTAACGGCAGAGGCTGGCACATGTTGGCCCCGACAGATTTGTACCCCTACACATTCGAAGATGCCGTGTGCCATGTAGGCCGCATCTTCGAGGTGACAAGCGAGGGGACTTGTTTCATCTGGTCGCAATCGTACGGTACGGGAGATTACAAACGGAATGCACAAACCATCATTTGCATCCCTAATGGTACTCCATTATTTTGCAAGGACTAGTCATCCCCCGATCAAAATCAGATCGCTGATCCTGGATGTGCATTTGCATCCGTGATTTGGTCTAACCTGGAACCTTGTGGCTAACTTTGGCATTTTAGGATCAACTATCTTAGCAGTCGTTACCCATGGTATCACTAATGTGCAACATGGTCACACGATCTACAACGATCGGACCGTCACCATCTACCCAGGTATTCCATTTTCTCATTGCTGTGTGTTAGAGTAGTAGTACTTTTTAGTTCTTTTCTTTTCTTGACCGGGACATGTTTACTAGTACTAGTACTACAATTTGGTATTAATTTTCTTAACCCTCTCGCCTTCTCTAGTACATTTTACCTTGGAGGACACGTATAGCTAGCTAGGCCCTTGAAGACTTGAACCCACTAGCTCCCACCATTTTTGTTTTTCCATGTCTTACTATCTCATCATTTGCATCCCTAACGGTACTCCATTATTTTGCAAGGACTAGTCATCCCCCGATCAAAATCAGATCGCTGATCTTGGATGTGCATTTGCATCCGTGATTCGGTCTAACCTGGAACCTTGTAGCTAACTTTGGCATTTTAGGATCAACTATCTTAGCAGTCGTTACCTATGGTATCACTAATGTGCAACATGGTCACACAATCTACAACGATCGAACCGTCACCATCTACCCATGTATTCCATTTTCTCATTGTTGTGTGTTAGAGTAGTAGTAATTTTTAGTTCTTTTCTTTTCTTGACCGGGACATGTTTACTAGTACTAGTACTACAATTTGGTATTAATTTTCTTAACCCTCTCGCCTTCTCTAGTACATTTTACCTTGGAGGACACGTATAGCTAGCTAGGCCCTTGAAGACTTGAACCCACTAGCTCCCACCATTTTTGTTTTTCCATGTCTTACTATCTCATCATTTGCATCCCTAACGGTACTCCATTATTTTGCAAGGACTAGTCATCCCCCGATCAAAATCAGATCGCTGATCTTGGATGTGCATTTGCATCCGTGATTCGGTCTAACCTGGAACCTTGTAGCTAACTTTGGCATTTTAGGATCAACTATCTTAGCAGTCGTTACCCATGGTATCACTAATGTGCAACATGGTCACACGATCTACAACGATTGAACCGTCACCATCTACCCATGTATTCCATTTTCTCATTGCTGTGTGTTAGAGTAGTAGTAATTTTTAGTTCTTTTCTTTTCTTGACCGGGACATGTTTACTAGTACTAGTACTACAATTTGGTATTAATTTTCTTAACCCTCTCGCCTTCTCTAGTACATTTTACCTTGGAGGACACGTATAGCTAGCTAGGCCCTTGAAGACTTGAACCCACTAGCTCCCACCATTTTTGTTTTTCCATGTCTTACTATCTCATCATTTGCATCCCTAACGGTACTCCATTATTTTGCAAGGACTAGTCATCCCCCGATCAAAATTAGATCGCTGATCCTGGATGTGCATTTGCATCCGTGATTCGGTCTAACCTGGAACCTTGTAGCTAACTTTGGCATTTTAGGATCAACTATCTTAGCAGTCGTTACCCATGGTATCACTAATGTGCAACATGGTCACACGATCTACAACGATCGAACCGTCACCATCTACCCAGGTATTCCATTTTCTCATTGCTGTGTGTTAGAGTAGTAGTAATTTTTAGTTCTTTTCTTCTCTTGACCGGGACATGTTTACTAGTACTAGTACTACAATTTGGTATTAATTTTCTTAACCCTCTCGCCTTCTCTAGTACATTTAACCTTGGAGGACGCGTATAGCTAGCTAGGCCCTTGAAGACTTGAACCCACTAGCTCCCACCATTGTTGTTTTTCCATGTCTTACTATCTCATCCATGTAGCCAGGAGTGGCTATATATAATAAGCCGGTTATTTTACTTCCTCTATATTGGAGTAGTACTACTTGCTCTACAATATTACTGACCGCCATATTTGAGCACAACATTATCATGCATGGACCTTGACCATGTATGTCACCATGTGTCCAGATCTGAGATGCCGCGTGTACCATATGAACGGCGCCGAGTTCGACCCCCGTGATGCTTGTGGGTGCTGAGGAACACTCTTGGAGAGTACTCACTTTTCATTGGGGACATCTACCCCATTGTGAAGCAGATGCCACCTTCCGTGCACGACACCGAGGGCCTGCCGTTCATGAAGCATGGTTCTGTCTTCAGTGCGCACCGCCGGATGAATGACATGCTGGGACACGCTATCCCTGATTTATGCCACTTCAACTTGGATGAGTCTCCATCGTGTGGAACCGTACTAGAAAGCTGCGACAATGATTCCCGTTGCCCACCGCTATGGATTGTGCCATCTATGAAGAACACCTAGGACTGGAACCTAGAGGAGGACATGGACATTTGAGCCCATATATAACGTGTAAGTGGAGTATGGTAAATTGTGAATGGTGGCGCTGTAAATATATGTAGAGTAGTCGTGCACAAATTTATCACATGAAGTGGAGATGAACTTGTGTGGCATGCTGGCATTTGTCCTTTAGAATTTATTACTAGTAAATGTGTTATGTGTACGTGCAACTTGTGTGGCTGTTGCACGGGCTCCAACATGCTCTGTGAGAAAAAAAAGTTGCACAACTTTGGCTATAGGTGACGTGGCGGCATCATACAGTAGCAATCGTTCGCTATAGTTGTAGTACTAGGACGACAACTCCTATGAACCTTGTGCTTGGCTCTTTGCCTCTTCGGGAGGTTCAACAGTTCGTACTCCTATGAACCTTGCACTTGGTTCTTGGCCTCTTCGGAAGGTCGAACAATGTCAGTACAATATGCTTCTGGTAATCTGACACCAAATGAACTGCTGCACGTCCACCGCGAGGGCGAGGGCGAGGGAGAGGGAGAGGGCGCTGTAGTCAAAACCCTCTCCTCATCCTACGAGCCACCGCGCGCGTGGGCGAGGGAGAGGGCGTAGGCGTACGTAGTAAGCAAGCTTCTCCTCGTCCTATGAGCCACCACGCGTGGACGAGGGAGAGGGCGTAGTAAGCAAGCTTCTCCTCGTTCTACAAGTTGACGGGACACACCAAAGTAGTACTAGTCCATACTGTGTCCTTTCCGGTTAATATGGCTTAATTTGAAACGAGAAAAATACACTGGCGGTCAACGTATGTAACAATACGCTCATTACGGTCACTATATAGTTTTGCGGTGATTATACGGTCACTAGCTCACCGTAGAGCACCGTATTGCACCCTGCTAACCGGCCACATAGTTGACATGGCACTTTGTTGACTGGTTAAATTGACACCTGGTTTCTGGGTCCCACCTATCAGTTGGTAGAGCAAAGAAATCAGTTAAACAAAACTTTACGCAGGCGCGACAGGGGTCCAACCCTTTCGCGCGAACCACCCTGGCTGTGTATGTGAGTGCATGCACGTGTACTCCCTCAGTCCGTGAAAAACTGTACATCTAGCAGAAATTTTTCCAACAAAGAGTGTAGTACATCTACACTTCCAATGCATTTAGCCTTTAATCTAATCAGTATTGATTGACTAATGCACCAACTTGTGCTCTAGCTATAGGCTGCATGTCTATCCTTAGTTACAGCATGCAACAACCTTCATTTAATCTTCTTCTCTCAATGGTCGCACGCACACATAAGTCTGCTACTTTTGGGCGTTAATTATGCCATGGAGTTCCGGTTCCTCTTGGTCAATGTGTAAATCTCTATATGTACAGTCTTCTACGGACGGAGGGAGTAGGTTGAGCACTTGAGCTTGAGCGTGTGTGTTGCGTCGTGTGCTGTGTGCCGCATGGATGTGTGAGTGTTGCGTGCGTGCATGTGTACGCGTGAGTGTTGCATGCATGCATGCATGCATGTGGCTTCTACTCCCTCCCATTGACATGTTCATATTTCAAGCTTCATTAAAATGTTGCATGCAAGAATTAAGAGAAAACTCACCAATGCATGTAAAAGTTTTGGTCTTTTGTTCTTCACGCATGCATTCCAATTAATACGTTCGTAAACACAATTTTCTTGAGGAAAACGAGCCCATTATTGAGTACTTTTGGAAAAAAATCTTCAGGCCCTCATCATTTACTACTACCTTGGTTGATGATTTTTTATTGACCTGTATATAAACCCCCGTCCTGGTTTATTGACCGTAAATTTATCTAACAAAGTGTCAATGCATGTCATAAAAAACTATACCATTAAAAACTATGTTCAAATACGAATCCAGTGATATGATTTTTGGTGACATGCATTAACATTTTATTAGTTAAATAGATGGCCAAAGTTTGACACAAAATACTAGTAGTACTCCTACATTATTGGCGCCGGGTGCCTTGGCCAATGTTTCATCTTGTTGGATAGGATGAGAGTAGAGGCATAGGGATACTGTAGATAGGAAGTCTTGGCGATCCATTGTTCCCCATCTCGGTCAGAGAGAACTATTCAACTAGTCTCACAGTGAAGTGACAATACACACTGCAGGGGATGGGACACTTAATTAATAAGCTAAACTAGCGTGCTGGTGTTACTAAATCAGCCTTATCCTATACTGCCACCATGTTTGCCAGTGGAGCACGCTTCCGCAAATACGCCTACGCACCTCTCTCTTCCATTAACTGACATATGGGCCCTATTGAGGTAGACCCACATGTCATCGGCTTAACTATTTACACTCCGAAGGACGGTATATCCTGGTAGTAGTACTAGTAGAATTGAGGTTTAATGCACTTTCTTGCCCGTCTTTCCCTCTTCTTCCTCCTCTCTTCTTCTTCCTCCTTTCTTCCCCATCATCGACCGCACACCATTTCCCGCCGCTCACTGCTCGCCTGCCCGTGCCATCTTCCTCGGTAGCTCGCGCGTACCATATCCCCCCGCTCACTGCTCGGCCACACACACCATCTTCTTCGCTCACCCGCCCGAATCCACTTCCCTGCTCGCTGGCAAGCACCGAAAACCCCAATCACTCAGTGCCCTAAAAAAACCTATGGTAGAACCGACTGACACGCAAAGCCGTGATTGGAATTCCCTTCCCGACGTTCTCTTGGAGCAGATCTATAATCGTATGGACCTGCTCAGCACCGTGCGTCTGGCCGCATGCTTGGTGTCTATGCACCGTCTACTCGTCTGCAACCGGCCGGCCCTTTTCAAGACACCCTGCTTGCTGATGCCCGATCCTCGCAGGTGGCCCAGACACCGACTTGACGATCCTACGGAGGTTTCCGTGGTGCCCCTCGACATGGTACCACTACCCGCCCACATGTCCTTCATGCGCGGCCACTACTGGGTGGGCATGAAGGCTAACTAGATCGTCCTCATCCACCAATCCGGTAGTCCATGGCGTCTCATGGATATCTACACCCAGCGAGAGATCACCCTTCCATCGTTGGATACCGCCGGCATCGAGCCTCGCGGCCCACCGGACACTCCATCCTACTACGCACGAGAGGCGTCGAGCTTTTGGTGTGACCTCCGTTTGCTGAAGGTTGTAATCTACGATGTGCCCACACCATCAGAAGACTACATGGATTACAAGCTCATTGCCTTGTTCGACATGGGATTAGTCTATTTGGAATCCGGTCGCCATACATGGTTATGGCTCATCATCAATCCTGTTAACCTTCCATTTCTGTCTGATACTATAGTGCACGATGGGATCATTTACGCGGTCGATGCACAGATTGGCTGCATATACTGGTGGAATCTATCGTCGTGTAATTGTTCTATCTCATCTCATCTTTACCTTATGAATACGACTGCCCGTTGATTGTTAGAAATTTAGAATAGATAGTATGTCTATAAGCACATCATTGCTATATGTTCCTCTCATTTCCTAGATTTTTATGACCACACATGTTATTATTAGAGTTGATATGAGAACAATTGGCATCTAATGATTATTAGAATGGATATTATGAGCATAACCTCATGATTGCTATATGTTACTCTCATTTCCAAGATTTTTATAACCAGGCATGTTATTGTTAGAGTTGATATGAGAACAGTAGTAACTGCTATGGTAGAATATGAGTAGGCCCTGTCATAGCTGTTTTCCTCTCATTTTTACATGATGTTTGAACCATGACATATTGCTAGAATATGAAAGCCATTGGCCATTGGCTTATTTCTTTGGCTATGATCTATGTCACTGTTATAATAATCTTAATTCCACACATACTCTGAACATGATTGTATATTTTTGTCCATTTGGTCTCCAATTTGATTTGTTGCAGCAGACGCAAATGCGTTGCCCTTCATAATTCCAGGACCTAGAAATATACAAGTCAATGGGTGGTGGTTGATCGCTCGTTCAACTGACGGCGGTCATTTGATGCTCATTTGCACGTACCAAATTGACCAAACCATTTCATTAAACCACATGCAGTACAATGCCTGGGGCATTCGTGACTGTGATGGCTATGGCTGTTTCGTGTTCGAGAAAGATCCCAGCTCCGTCGGGCCAGGCGTATTCAACTGGAGTCGGGTTTACAGCCTCGGCAACCACTCCATGTTCCTCGGGCTCAATTATCCGATCATCCAACCAATCATTGATCATATCACCGGCGATGATCCAACCAATCATCGATCATATCACAGGATCACACTTGGGTGGTAGAGGATCTCCAAGAGTTTTAACAGGCAAATTGTGTTTCAAAATAGGCATCTCTTTAAAGAAAATCTCATCTAGTTCCCTTCTTTCATTCATTAACATATCATTTTCATGGTCTAGCAAATATTGTTCTAAAGGATCAGTAGGAAGCACGGCAATAGAAGCAAGACCAATAATTTCATCTTTATTAGGCAATTCTTTATCATTGGGTTTTCTACGAAATTTGGAGAAATTAAACTCATGAGACACATCCCCAAAACTTACAGCAACAATTTCTTTCTCACAATCTATTTTTGGCATTAACAGTGTTCAAGAAATGTCTACCATATATAATGGGACAAAAATCATCTTTTGGGGAACCAACAACTAGAAAATTAGCAGGTTATTTTATTTTCCCACACAAGACTTCAACATCTCTAACAATCCCAATTGGTGATATAGTATCTCTATTGGCAAGCTTAATAGTGACATCAATATCTTCTATTTCAGCAGGTGCAATATCATTCATAATTTCTTGATATAAAGTAAAGGGAATAGCACTCACACTAGCACCCAAATCACATAAGCCATGATAACAATGATCTCCTATTTTAACAAAAACAAAAGGCATGCCAACAACAGGTCTATGTTTATCTTTATCATCGGGTTTGGCAATTCTAGCAGCTTCATCACAGAAGTAAATAACATGCCCATCAATATTATCGACCAAAAGATCTTTAACCATAGCAATACTAGGTTCAACTTTAATTTGTTCAGGGGGTGTAGGTGTTCTAGTATAACTCTTACGAACCAGAGTTGAAGCTTTAGCATGTTCCTTTATTCTAACAGGGAAAGGTGGGTTTTCTCAATATAAGCAGTAGGAACAATAGGATCAACATTATAAGTAATAGTTTCCTCTTCAGCTTTCATAGGTTCTACTATTTTTACTTCAATGGGAGGATGATATTTAAACCACTTCTCCTTCGGAAGATCAACATGAGTAGAAAATGCTTGACAGAAAGAAGCTACTATCTCAGAGTTAAGTCCATATTTAGTGCTAAATTCACGAAAAGCATCGGTATCCATAAAAGATTTAACACAATCAAACTTAAGGTTTATACCTGACTCCATACCTTCGTCGATTTCCCAATCTTTAGAGTTGCATTTAATTCTTTCCAATAAATCCCATTTGAATTCAATAGTCTTCTTCATAAAAGAACCAGTACAAGAAGTATCGAGCATGGATTGATCATTACGAGAAAGCCGAGCATAAAAATTCTGAATATATATTTCTCTTGAGAGCTCATGATTGGGGGAAGAATATAACATTGACTTAAGCCTCCCCCAAGCTTGAGAGATACTTTCTCCTTCACGAGGCCAAAAATTATAAATATAATTCCGATCACGATGAACTAGATGCATAGGATAAAACTTCTGATGAAATTCCAATTTCAATCGGTTGTAATTCCAAGGCCCAATATCGTCGCATAGCCTATACCATGTCACTGCCCTCTCCTTCAAAAATAAAGGGAAGACCTTCTTCTTGACTTAAACCTCGGGCAAACATGCAAGCTTAAATAATCCACAAACTTCATCCACATAGATTAGATGCATATTAGGATGTAATGTTCCATCTCTTGCATAAGGATTAGCTAGCAGTTTCTCTATCATACCCGAAGGAATTTCATAATAAATATTTTTCAGTAGGTTCAGTAGGTTGAGGGGTAACCCTTTGCTCTTCCGGTTGGGGTGAAGATACCCCAAACAAACCCCTCAAAGGATTATTTTCCATAGCAACAAGTGACAGTAAATTTCAGCACACTATATAAATGTTTCCTTACCAAATTCCACTTACCAAAGGCGCTACACTCGCCGGTAATGGTGTCATAAAAGTGTCTTGATGACCCACAAGTGTAGGGGATCTATCTTAGTCATTTCGATAAGTAAGAGTGTCGAACCCAACGAGGAGCAGAAGGAAATGACAAGCGGTTTTCAGCAAGGTATTCTTTGCAAGCACTGAAATTATAGGTAACAGATAGTTTTGTGATAAGATAATTCGTAATGGGTAACAAGTAACAAGTGTAACTAAGGTGCAGCAAGGTGTCCCAATCCTTTGTGTAGCAAAGGACAAGCCTGGACGAACTCTTGTATAAAGCAAAGTGCTCCCGAGGACACATGGGAATTATTGTCAAGCTAGTTTTCATCATGCTCATATGATTCACGTTTGTTACTCTAATAATTTGATATGTGGGTGGACTAGTGCTTGGGTGTTGTCCTTACTTGGACAAGCCTCCCACTTATGATTAACCCCTCTCGCAAGCATCCGCAACTACGAAAGAAGAATTAAGATAAATCTAACCATAGCATGAAACATGTGGATCCAAATCAACCCCTTACGAAGCAACGCATAAACTAGGGTTTAAGCTTCTGTCACTCTAGCAACCCATCATCTACTTATTACTTCCCAATGCCTTCCCCTAGTACCAATTCATGGTGAAGTCTCATGTAGTCGATGTTCACATAACACCACTAGAGGAAAGACAACATACATCTCATCAAAATATCGAACGAATACCAAATTCACATGATTACTTATAACAAGACTTCTCCCATGTCCTCAGGAACAAACGTAACTACTCACAAAGCATATTCATGTTCATAATCAAAGGAGTAATAAATATCATTAAGGATCTGAACATATGATCTTCCATCGAATAAACCAACTAGCATCAACTACAAGGAGTAATCAACACTACTAGCAATCCACAGGTACCAATCTGAGGTTTTGAGACAAAGATCAGATACAAGAGATGAACTAGGGTTTGAGAGGAGATGGTGCTGGTGAAGATGTTGATGGAGATTGACCCCCTCTCGATGAGAGGATCGTTGGTGATGACGATGGCTTCAATTTCCCCCTCCGGGAGGAAAGTTTCCCTTTCAGAATAGCTCCGTCGGAGCCCTAGATTGCTTCTGCCCAGGTTTCACCTCAAGAGGGCGGCGCTTCGTCCCGAAAGCTCCCTTATGATTTTTTCCAGGTCAAAACCCTTAATATAGTAGAAGATGGGCACCGGAGACCTGACAGGGGGGCCACAAGCCCTAGGGGCGCGCCCAGCGGGTAGGGCGTGCCCCCCAGGCTTGTGGCCTTCTGGTGGGTCCCCTCTGGTATTTTCTTCGCCCAATATTTTTTTGATATATTCCAAAATAATTCTCCGTAAATTTTTAGGACTTTTGGAGTTCTTCAGAATAGGTCTCTCAGATTTGCTCCTTTCCGGTCCAGAATTCTAGCTGCCGGCATTCTCCCTCTTTGTGTAAACCTTGTAAAATAAGAGAGAAAAGGCATAAGTAATGTACCATAATGTGTAATAACAACCCATAATGCAATAAATATCTATATAAAAGCATGATGCAAAATGGACGTATCAACTCCCCCAAGCTTAGACCTTGCTTGTCCTCAAATGGAAACCAAAATCGATAATCATGCCCACATGTTTAGAGATAGAGGTGTCGATAAAATAAAATACGGACATGAAGGCATCATGATCATCTTTAGAACAACAACATATATTGTCATATAATTTCTTATGCCAAAGTAACAATTCATTCACAAGGTAAAGTATGGAACAAGAACTTTATTGAAAACTAACAAACTATTATTTCTGTCATTGGAGCAATTGCAATTTACCATAATGCCAAAGTAACAATTTTCAGCAAGTTCACATACTCAACTATAATTTAGTCTTTCATAATTGCTAACACTCACGCGATACTTATGAGATCAAAGTTTCAATCGGACACAGAGAAAGATAGGGGCTTATGGTTTCGCCTCCCAACCTTTTACCTCAAGGGTAATGTCAACAATAATGGTTTATGAATATCTACATCCGAGTGGATATATATCTCTGGATCTCCCCCCAACATATAGTGCTTGCCAAAAAGAAAAAGTGTAAAAAGAATAGGTGATGATCACCATGACTCTTACATTAAGGTAGAGGGTAAATAAAAGATAGGCCCTTCACAGAGGGAAGCAGAGGTTTTCATGCGCTTTTATGGTTGGATGCACAAAATCTTAATGCGAAAGAATGTCACTTTATATTGCCGCTTGTGATAAAGAACTTTATTATGGAGTCTGTCACTTTTATTTCTTCCATATCACAAGTTTGTATAAAGCTTATTTTCCTCACACTAATAGATCATACATATTTAGAGAGAAATTTTTATTGCTTGCACCGATGACAACTTACTTGTAGGATCTTACTCAATCCATAGGTAGGTATAGTGGACTCTCATGGCAAAACTGGTTTAAGGGATGTTTGGATGCACAAGTAGTATCTCTACTTGGTGCAAAAGATTTGGCTAGCATGGGGTGAGAAGCAAACTCAACATGTTGGAGGATCCATGACAATATAACTTCTATTCGAATATAAGAAAACATAACCCATTATGTTGTCTTCCTTGTCCAACATCAACCTTTTAGCATATAATATTTTAATAAGTGCTCACAATCACAAAAGATGTCCAAGATAGTATATTTATATGTGAGACCTCTCTTTCTTTATTACTTCCTATTTAATTGCAACAATGACCAAAACTATGTTTGTCAACTCCCAACAAATTTCTTGCGACATACTTCTTATATGTGAAGTCGTCACTTCCCATAAGATCATTATATAATATTTTTTATTTTTTTTGTTTTCTTTTTTCTCAAGATCATGGCAAGAAAGCAAAGCCCTCAACTCAAAACTAATCTTTATTATAAAACTCTCGGACTCGATTACATAGAGGGAACACAAAGCAAAACTCAAAGCTAGATCATACTAAAACTTTATTCTACTAAACCGAGATATAACCAAAAGGACCGAACTAAGAAAAATGATAAAGGTAAAGATGTGGTGGTGATACAATACCGGGGCACCTCCCCCAAGCTTGGCAGTTGCCAAGGGGAGTGCCCATACCCATGTATTTAGGTCTCTTTCTTCGGAGGTGGTGATGTGATATTCTTGGCGATGATGCCCCTTAGAATGCGATTCTCCTCCTCAAGCTTATTATTTTGCTACTTAAGATCCATTATTTCCTTGCGGAGTTTTCCTGTGACAGCTAGAGCTCTGATCACCCGTGGATGCTTCCTTGCTGCGGGGAAAAAAGCAACACTCTTTTTCATGTTATCATAAGAGAGAAATCTAGCATTGGGAGGTATGACCGAATCCAGTATTGCTGAGCTCTGGAGTTCCTCAAGCATAGCTCCCGGTTGAAGGAAAGAAGTGGCTTCTTGATCCTCCTCCATGGCATCCACTCTTTTCATGTCAGCCTCCATCTCTTCCTCCATTGACCACCCAAAGTGGTCAGCTTCGCTGTACGCTCTTGGGCCCGGCATCGGGTGAGAGACCCGACTCTCCCCGACCGACTCTTGCGAAGACATCTTATTCCAAATCTGCTGTAGAATTAGCCAAACACAAGAACAGAGGATTTTGTCGTGGTATGGTGGTCAAAACCTTTGGGAGATTATATAATGAATTTTTACCGACCAAAAGAAGTGTTCCACAAGAAAACGGAGTCTAGAGGGCACACGAGGTGGCCACAAGCCTGGTAGGCACGCCCAGGGGGGTAGGGCGCGCCCCCAGGGCTTGTCGCCTCCTCGTGCACTTTTCGGACTACTTTTTATTTTCCTAAATTTTTAAATATTCCAAAACGGAGTAAAATTGCCATTGGAAAAGTTTTGGAGTCGTTTTACTTACCGTACCACATACCTATTCTTTTTCGGAGTCTGAAACGTTTTGGTAGGTCTCCCTTATGTACTCCTCCGGTGTTATGGTATTAATAATATTGATTTCAACATTTATGGGAGTACCTGAGATATAATGTTTGATTCTTTGCCCATTTACCACCTTCGGGTTAGTGCCTTCGGCATTGTTGATTTTGATGGCACCGGAACGGTAAACCTCCTCGATAATATAAGGACCTTCCCATTTAGAGAGAAGTTTTCCTGCAAAAAATCTTAAACGAGAATTGTATAGCAAGACAAGGTCACCTACATTAAATTCACACTTTTGTATCTTTTTATCATGCCATCTTTTAACTTTTTCTTTAAACAATTTGGCATTCTCATAGGCTTGGGTTCTCCATTCATCAAGTGAGCTAATGTCAAATAACCTCTTCTCACCGGCAAGTTTGAAATCATAGTTGAGCTCTTTAATTGCCCAATAAGCTTTATGTTCTAGTTCGAGAGGTAAGTGACATGCTTTTCCATAAACCATTTTATATGGAGACATACCCATAGGATTTTTATAAGCAGTTCTATAAGCCCATAATGCATCATCAAGTTTCTTAGACCAATTCTTTCTAGATCTATTGACAGTCTTTTGCAAAATCAACTTTATTTCTCGATTACTCAATTCTACTTGACCACTAGACTGAGGATGATATGGAGATGCAATTCTATGGTTAACATCATACTTAGCAAGCAATTTACGGAAAGCACCATGAATAAAGTGTGAACCACCATCAATCATTAAATATCTAGGGACTCCAAACCTCGGGAAAATAACCTCTTTAAGCATTTTGATGGAAGTGTTATGATCAGCACTACTGGTTAGAATAGCTTCTACCCACTTAGTAACATAATCAACAGCAACCAAAATATGTGTATACCCATTAGAGGAAGGAAAAGGTCCCATGTAATCAAATCCCCAAACATCAAATGGTTCAATAACAAGTGAATAATTCATAGGCATTTCCTGGCGTCTACTAATATTACCAATTCTTTGACATTCATCACAAGACAAGACATACTTACGAGCATCCTTGAAGAGAGTAGGCTAATAAAAACCAGATTGTAATACCTTCTGTGCAGTCCTATCTCCAGCATGGTATCCTCCATAAGCTTTGGTGTGACACTTGCGTAGGATTTGTTCTTGTTCATGCTCAGGTACACAACGTCTAATAACACCATCTACTCCTTCTTTATAAAGGTGTGGGTCATCCCAAAAGTAATGTCTTAAATCATAGAAAAACCTTTTCTTTTGCTGGTATGTGAAACTAGGTGGTATAAATTTAGCAACAATATAATTAGCATACCATGGAGTACTACGAGAAGCATTTATGACAGCTAATTGTTCATCAGGAAAGCTATCATCAATAGGTAGTGGGTCATCAAGAACATTTTCTAACCTAGACAAGTTGTCTGCTACGGGGTTCTCAGCTCCCTTTCTATCAATAATATGCAAATCAAATTATTGCAGCAAGAGAACCCATCTAATAAGTCTAGGTTTAGCATCCTTCTTTTCCATAAGGTATTTAATAGCAGCATGATCGGTGTGAACAGTTACTTTGGAATCGACAGTATAAGATCTGAACTTATCACAAGCAAAGACAACTGCTAAAAATTCTTTTTCAGTAGTAGCATAATTTCTTTGAGCACTGTCTAGAGTTTTACTAGCATAATGGATAACGTTTAATTTCTTATCAACTCTTTGTCCTAGAACAGTACCAACAGCATAATCACTAGCATCACACATAATCTCAAAGGGTAGGTTCCAATCAGGTGGTTGAACAATAGGTGCAGAAATCAAGGCGTTCTTAAGAATTTCAAATGCTTCTACACAATCCTCATCAGTAACAAATGGAACATCTTTTTGCAAATGATTAGTGAGAGGCCTAGAAATTTTAGAGAAGTCTTTAATAAACCTCCTATAGAAACCAGCATGACCAAGGAAACTTCTTATACCTTTGATATCCTTAGGACACGGCATTTTTCAATAGCATCTACTTTAGCTTTATCAACTTCAATATCTCTTTCTGAGATTTTATGCCCCAAGACAGTACCTTCATTAACCATAAAGTGGCAATTCTCCCAATTCAAGACAAGATTAGTTTCTTCACATCTCTGCAAAACTCGATCAAGGTTGCTTAAGCAATCATCAAAAGAAGTTCCGTAAACGGAGAAATCATCCATGAAAACCTCAACAATCTTTTCACAAAAGTCAGAGAATATAGCAGTCATACATCTTTGAAAGGTAGCAGGTGCATTGCATAAACCAAAAGGCATACATCTATAAGCAAAGGTACCTAAAGGGCAAGTAAAAGTAGTTTTTTCTTGATCCTCTTGTGATACAGGTATTTGAGAAAAACCAGAATAACCATCTAGAAAGCAAAAGTGTGTATGTTTGGATAGTCTTTCTAGCATTTGATCAATAAAATGGTAGAGGGTAATGATCTTTCCTAGTAGCTTTGTTTAATTTTCTAAAATCAATTACCATTGTAAAACCTGTGACAATTCTTTGTGGAATCAATTCATTTTTATCATTGGGAACAACCGTAATACCTCCCTTCTTAGGGACACAATGAACATGACTTACCCATTTACTAACAGCAATAGGATAAATTATACTTGCTTCTAGAAGCTTTAATATTTCATTTCTTACCACTTCCTTCATCTTAGGATTTAATCGTTGTTGGTGATCAACAACTGGTTTAGCATCAGGCTCCATATTAATTTTGTGCTGACATAGAGTGGGACTAATGCCCTTAAGATCATCAAGAGTATATCCAATAGCGGCACGGTGCTTCTTTAGAGTTTTCAATAATTTCTTTTCTTCATGCTCTGAAAGGTTAGCACTAATAATAACAAGATATATCTTCTTTTCATCAAGATAAGCATATTTCAGTGTATCAAGTAATTGTTTAAGATCGAACACAGGATCACTCTTGGGTGGTAGAAGATCTCCAAGAGTTTCAACAGGCAAATTGTGTTTCAAAACAGGCATCAGTTTAAAGAAAATCTCATCTAGTTCCCTTCTTTCATTCATAAACATATCATTTTCATGGTCTAGCAAATATTGTTCTAAAGGATCAGTAGGAAGCACGGCAATAGAAGCAAGACCAATAATTTCATCTTTATTAGGCAATTCTTTATCATGGGGTTGTCTACGAAATTTGGAGAAATTAAACTCATGAGACACATCCCCAAAACTTACAGCAACAGTTTCTTTCTCACAATCTATTTTTGGCATTAACAGTGTTCAAGAAAGGTCTACCAAATATAATGGGTCAAAATCATCTTGTGGGAACCAAGAACTAGAAAATCAGAAGGGTATTTTATTTTCCCACACAAGACTTCAACATCTCTAACAATCCCAATTGGTGATATAATCTCTCTATTGGCAAGCTTAATAGTGACATCAATATCTTCTATTTCAGCAGGTGCAATATCATTCATATTTTCTTGATATAAAGTAAAGGGAATAGCACTCACACTAGCACCCAAATCACATAAGCCATGATAACAATGATCTCCTATTTTAACAGAAACAACAGGCATGCCAACAACAGGTCTATGTTTATCTTTATCATCGGGTTTGGCAATTCTAGCAGCTTCATCACAGAAGTAAATAACATGCCCATCAATATTATTGACCAAAAGATCTTTAGCCATAGCAACACTAGGTTCAACTTTAATTTGTTCAGGGGGTGTAGGTGTTCTAGTATAACTCTTACAAAGCACAGTTGAAGCTTTAGCATGTTCCTTTATTCTAACAGGGAAAGGTGGTTTCTCAATATAAGCAGTAGGAACAATAGGATTAACATTATAAGTAATAGTTTCCTCTTCAGCTTTAATAGGTTCTACTATTTTTACTTCAATGGGAGGATGATATTTAAACCACTTCTCCTTAGGGAGATCAACATGAGTAGCAAATGATTCACAGAAAGAAGGTACTATCTTAGAGTCAAGTCCATATTTAGTGCTAAATTCACGAAAAGCATCGGTATCCGTAAAAGATTTAACACAATCAAACTTAAGGTTTATACCTGAATCCTTACCTTCATCGAGTTCCCAATCTTTAGAGTTGCATTAAATTCTTTCCAATAAATCCCATTTGAAATCAATAGTCTTCTTCATAAAAGAACCACTACAAGAAGTATCGAGCATGGATTGATCATTACGAGAAAGCCGAGCATAAAAATTATGAATAATAATTTCTCTTGAGAGCTCATGATTGGGGCATGAATATAACATTGACTTAAGCCTCCCCGAAGCTCTAGCGATACTTTCTCCTTCACGAGGCCAAAAATTATAAATATAATTCCGATCACGATGAACTAGATGCATAGGATAAAACTTCTGATGAAATTCCAATTTCAATCGGTTGTAATTCCAAGGCCCAATATCATCGCATAGCCTATACCATGTGAATGCACTCTCCTTCAAAGATAAAGGGAAGACCTTATTCTTGACTTCAACCTCGGCAAACCTGCAAGCTTAAATAATCCACAAACTTCATCCACATAGATTAGATGCATATCAGGATGTAATGTTCCATCTCCTGCATAAGGATTAGCTAGCAGTTTCTCTATCATACCCGAAGGAATTTCATAATAAATATTTTCAGTAAGTTTAGTAGGTTGTGGGCAAACTCTTTTCTCTTCCGGTCGGGGTGAAGATACCCCGAACAAACCCCTCAAAGGATTATTTTCCATAGCAACAAGTGACAGTAAATTTCAGCACACTATATAAATGTTTCCTTACCAAATTCCACTTACCAAAGGCGCTTCACTCCCCGGCAACAGCGCCAGAAAAGAGTCTTGATGACCCACAAGTTTAAGGGATCTATCTTAGTCCTATCGATAAGTAAGAGTGTCGAACCCAACGAGGATCAGAAGGAAATGACAAGCGGTTTTCAGCAAGGTATTCTCTGCAAGCGCTGAAATTATAGGTAACAGATAGTTTTGTGATAAGATAATTCGTCACAGGTAACAAGTAACAAGTGTAACTAAGGTGCAGCAAGGTGGCCCAATCCTTTTTTTAGAAAAGGACAAGCCTGGACGAACTCTTATATAAAGCAAAGCGCTCCCGAGGACACATGGGAATTATTGTCAAGCTAGTTTTCATCATGCTCACATGATTCACGTTCGTTACTTTGATAATTTGATATGTGGATGGACCGGTGCTTGGGTGCTGTCCTTACTTGGAAAAGCCTCCCACTTATGATTAACCCCTCTCGCAAGCATCTGCAACTACGAAAGAAGAATTAAGATAAATCTAACCATAGCATGAAACATGTGGATCCAAATCAGCCCCTTACGAAGCAACGCATAAACTAGGGTTTAAGCTTCTGTCACTCTAGCAACCCATCATCTACTTATTACTTCCCAATGCCTTCCCCTAGGCCCAAATCATGGTGAAGTGTCATGTAGTCGATGTTCACATAACACCACTAGAGGAAAGACAACATACATCTCATCAAAATATTGAACGAATACCAAATTCACATGATTACTTATAACAAGACTTGTCCTTAGGAACAAACGTAACTACTCACAAATCATATTCATGTTCATAATCAAAGGAGTAATATATATCATTAAGGATCTGAACATATGATCTTCCACCGAATAAACCAACTAGCATCAACTACAAGGAGTAATCAACACTACTAGCAACCCACAGGTACCAATCTGAGGTTTTGAGACAAAGATCAGATACAAGAGATGAACTAGGGTTTGAGAGGAGATGGTGCTGGTGAAGATGTTGATGGTGAAGATGTTGATGGAGATTGACACCCTCTCGATGAGAGGATCATTGGTGATGACGATGGCTTCGATTTCCCCCTCCGGGAGGGAAGTTTCCCCAGCAGAATAGCTCCGCCAGAGCCCTAGATTGCTTCTGCCCAGGTTCCGCCTCCAGACGGCGGCGCTTCATCCCGAAAGCTCTCTTATGATTTTTTCCAGGTCAAAACCCTCCATATAGCAGAAGATGGGCATCGGAGACCTTACAGGGGGCCCACAAGCCCTAGGGGTGTGCCCAGGGTGGTAGGGCGCGCCCCCCAGGCTTGTGGCCTCCTGGTGGGTCCCCTCTGGTATTTTCTTCGCCCAATATTTTTTTATATTCCAAAATAATTCTCCGTAAATTTTCAGGACTTTTGTAGTTGTGCAGAATAGGTCTCTCAGATTTGCTCCTTTTCGGTCCAGAATTCCAGCTGCAGGCATTCTCCCTCTTTGTGTAAACCTTGTAAAATAAGAGAGAAAAGGCATAAGTATTGTACCAAAATGTGTAATAACAGCCCATAATGCAATAAATATCAATATAAAAGCATGATGCAAAATGGACGTATCAGTCCCCTTCATAATTTGTGTCAAATTTTGACCATAAATTTAACTAAATAAACATTAATGCATGTCCCAAAAAATTATATCGTTGGATTCGTATTTGAACATAGTTTCCAATGGTATAATTTTCGGTGATATGCATTGACATTTTGTTAGTTAAACCTATGGTTAATATGTGACACTAAATACGACTAGTAAGTAGTACAGTAGTACTATTATACGTCGGTCAAATTATTCATCATGTCCTCATATTGAATTAACGTGACAACACGTTGCACGTGAGGTGACACAAGAGTCCCGGCGGCGTGTTCGGTTCACCAAAGTGAGCCTCACCCCTCTTGTACTAAAACAGCACTCTCGCATTTGTATGAGTAGTTTATCTTGTGGGAGAAAAGGATGAACGAGGGAAGGCCTTATTTGCAAATGTGGAGAGGGATGTGGGTATCTTTTTGCAAAATTGCCATAGTTTCCTTCCTATCCGTCAGATATAAATCGGACGACCTATATTGCAGGATGGCAGGCACACCATCATCACCAACTTTGTTTCTTATAAGAGTAGAGATCACTCTGCCATTCTCTCCCGGTCTCCCCGCCTCCCAGCCGCCGCCTTGTTCCGATCCATTTGGTATGATGAGCGATGAGCTACTGGAGTTGCTATACTTCATTGCAAGTAGTCGAAAGGAAGACGCTGAAAAAATCGATCTTAACAAGGATGCTTTTCAAGCTAGCCGGATGAAGGAAGGAACCAACGAGGCCGCTCTTGTGAGTATTCGTCCCATCGCCCTGTATGATGATTTCGATCTTTATGGGGGTTTTCAAGTCTTTAGAGTCTGCATGTAGTAATGAAGCCAAGACCCCAGTTTGTTCGGATATTGTGGACTTCAGATTTGGAGTACCACTTATCTGTCGCAATCTTTCATCATTTACTTAAAACAATTGATTGATCATACATTGAGTACCATTTAACTGGAATTAACTGATGCAAGTCCAAGAAGGATTGGCCGGTGCTGCCGGCTGGCGTCAAGTTCGATCCCACGGATCAGGAGCTGATCGAGCACCTTGAGGCCAAAGTGAGTGCTGACAGCGCGAGATCTCACCCTCTCATCAATTTTTTCAAACCAACCATCGACAGGGAGTACGGCATATGTTACACCCATCCTGAGAAACTTCCAGGTGAGACACCGATTGGCCGTCTACTTGCACAAACATATTCCTTTGTTTATAGATCTATTTTTCTTTTTAGACGTAGACCTAGTGAAGCAATTACAATTTGACAGTTAATAAAAAATGAGACAAGTGACTGCAACAGGCCAAAGATGTTATGAAAATGCCAACTACGTACCATAAAACCTGTATTCGCCAATACTGCAGGTATCACACTGAGTGGCCTAAGCAAGCATTTCTTCCAGCGCAACTCCAGGGCGTTCAAAAGGGGCACGCGGATGCGTCGCAAGATACAGTTAGAGTGCGGCATGCAGGCGATGTGGCAATACCTTGCCAGTGATGGTCAACGGCCGGCAGACGGGTAGCAAAAAGGTTCTGGTGCTGCACACCAACAAGACCTTCGACCAGCAGAGGACCAACTGGGTGATGCAGCAGTACCACCTCGGGGACCTGGAGCAACAGAAGGAGCGGGAGCTGGTCATTTGCAAGATTTTCTACCAGACGAACACTAGGGCCAGGACTAAAAAGATTATAAGTTAGTTTGGTATTGGTACTTGTACTACCTGGTCGTCTGCAAGTTGGTATTGTTGTTAAGGATCTTTCTGTATGAAGTTGGCATCTGCTTCCAACCATCATGTCGAGGGTCGACGTGGATATAAAGCTGAATCGTTTGTTTCGAAACGAATTTTCAGGCACCTAATTTTTATTTGATGGGTAGCATAAGCACCTGCCGTTCGAATTCCCAGTTCTCCAAATTTTTTACATCTTCGAAGTATGCACGGGATCCATCCAATTTCACCGGATGATAGTTGAACGCAGCACGTCAGAACTGGGCTGTGGCATGCCAAGCCCAGCTGCAAATTGTTAAAAGAGAGGAGCGATGGATTTGGGCCTTTCAGAACAGTTATGTGTTGCGACCTTGATCGTGAAGCGCCTCCCATGGACTAAAAAAGGCCTAGTCGGTTATTGTTAGTTGAAATATGTAAAATATTCCATAATAAAAATAAATATGTAAAATGCAATGAATTTAGTCCGCTTTCACTAAAAACCATCCGATTTGCATGAAATTTGCCCGTGGAACCACAAGACGGCTGTCCATACTAAGCCTAACCATACGGAACCAGCAGGTCCACGGACATACGCAAGCAAGTGCATGCACTTATTATCACGATGGAAAAATAATGCTGACGTCTGAGACGGTGAAACCCATGAAGTTTTCAACGTAGTCAATAAACAAGAGAATTCTGCAAGTACAAACTGTTAACTGGGATCCAGCAGGTATATTGTTTTTTCAGGTCGAGCAAGTTTCAACTGGGCTGTCGACTACCCAGGCTTGGTTTTGTTTTTAATAGGCCCAGCCCATGACGACAATGGGTCACAAAGATCCAGCAGGTATCAACTGGCCTCTGGCCCACCAGCCTTAGTTATATTTTCTCTTAGAACATCCGTAGGCAGTTTTTTTACTGAAGAAAACACACAACCCAGTTCTATTTTCCTCTTGAAACGCCGGGTCCTACTTCCATTTTCTAATCTCTACCTATAGTTTTGCTAGTTCATATACATGTAATATTATAATGAAAATACATAAAGTTCCCTTTTCATCTTTACATCCTTATTTTTTGTTGTTGTTTTCCCTCCTAGCGCTGTTTTTTTACCACTGGTTTTCCCTAAAACCAACTCAATTGTCCCACGTCTTATTAGCTTACAAAAATAAAACAATATTTTATTTGGCAAATCAATAAGTTCTTAAAAAATAAATGTTTATCATTTCTGGATTAAAACAGTTCAGACTCCACCGAAATATGCAAAATTAGGTTGAACTTTTTGACCGTGGTCCTGGGAGAAAATGGGCTGTAATAAATTCCTGAAGAATTAGCAAATGGGATGCAAATTATTAAAATGGGCTCTATGTTGTCTGCCATAGATTTGGAGGCTGACTTGTGGGCCTACTAAGTTCATGCGTACACAAGCTTTCTCAAAAAAAAAAGAAAATTAGTCAACAATCGACTCTACCAGCGACAGACCGTTATATGTCAATATAACGACAATCGGGCTTCTTCAGTCTCTGATCTTCCTGCTCCAGCCGCCCAAACCAGCGCCGGCGGAACCGCCTGCTCCCGCCTCCCGTGGCCGGCTGTGCTGCCGGGCAGGCCTCACGGCCCCACCATACTCGCATCCCTGGCCTGGCTATCCCTCTACTCACCCACACCTCCTGTTATTCTCCGGTGATGGCAGCCTCACACTGTAGCCGAACCAGTATACCCTCGTACCCACTTCGCATGGGAAACAACTGCCGAGTCTTCCTCGGCTCTGGGTTGTTCCCTTACTTGGCCTCGCCGTCGTCCACCGCCTTGGTGCTCTCGGCACGGCGTGGTCAACGAACGACATCCATCGGAAGAGGACTGTACGTGGAGAGGCTGACAGCTGGGTCCATGGCCGCACGCAAGGAAGTGCCTCCTTTTTTTGCGAGTAGGAAGTGCCTGCTTATTACACGCAAAATAATGGTTCCTCCTCCTGACAGCTGGGACCGACCGGAAGGGCCACTGTATTTCATGAAAAAGACATTCCCCCCACTGACAGCTCGGATCCACCATCTATTACGCACAAAAAAATGAATACCCCCGCTACTAGGTGGGTCCCACCATATTTGGAGGCTGACCTATGGGCCTACTAAGTTGACGCGGACGCAGGGCTTTGTCAACTTAGTCAATATAAACGATTCTAGCTACGATGACCGTACGATGTCCATCCAACTGTCGTCATGCTTCTTCAACCTCTGGTCTTCTTGCTCCAGCCGGACAAACCAGCACCGGCCGTGACGCCTGCTCCTACCTCCCGTGGCCGGCTGTGATGCCACGCAGGCCTCACCGTCCCACCCTACTCCCATCGCTGGCCTGGCCATCCCTGTACTCACCAAGACCTCCTGTTATTCTCCAGCGATGGCAGCCTCACACTGCAGCTGAACCAGCAAACCCTCGTACTCCCCTCCTCGTGGGAAACAACTGCTGAGTCTTCCCCGGCTCTGGGTCATTCCCTTCCTAGGCCTCATCGTCGACCACCGCCTTGGTGCTCTCGGCGCGGCATGGTCAACGTGGTCAAGGAACGACTTCCATTGGAAGAGGATTGTATATCGATAGGCTGACAGCTGGGTCCACGACCGCAGCAAGGAAGTGCCTCCTTATTACGCGCAAAATAATGATTCCTCCACCTGACAGTGGGGACCCACTAGAAGGGCCTCTGTATTTTGCGAAAAAAACATTTGCCCCTGACAACTGGGACCCACCAGCTACATCTTCGCACTCAAGGAAGTGCCTCCTTATTACGCGCAAAAAAATGATTCCTTCCCCTGACAGCTGGGACCCACCACATATATCTTCGCACGCAAGGGAGTGCCTCCTTATCGTCCCTAACGACTGGGACCTACCCGGTCAAAGAGTACGTAGCGTTGTCTGTCTGGTCGCGAACGTGTACATACATACTGGTCGATCGGTCTCTCTGCAATGATGAACCGTGGCCGAGCAAGCAGCGGCACGTGTAGTAGTAGAGCCCCCGACGTAGCAGTTCAGGCAGTCCCTTATAAACTGTGTACGTACATACATCCACATGCTAAAAAATACGGCCACGTATGTACATATGGGCAGGGTCTCAAACGCGTACTCGTGCATACGTACGGCCAAGGCTCGTGTACATGGAGAGGCAACAAACGGCAGCAACGGCGTCCTGTTCATCGAAAGCCAACCGGCTGGGTCAGAATGGAGAAACTACGTCATGTTCATCGGGAGGCAACGGAATGCATCGTGTTCATCGGGAGCCAACCGGCTTGAACGGAACAGCTGAAACGGGGTCTGGCGTACCGCAGAACGAAGCAAACGGCCTTCTGTTCGAGTGCCTGCTGTCGAAACGGGGTGCTGTTGATCAGGAGGGGTGTGGCGTACCACAAAACGGAGGAAACAGACTTGTGTTGGAGCGCGTACGGTCGAAACGGAGTCCTGTTGATCGGGAGGGGTGTGGTGTACCGCAAAACGGAGGAAACAGACTTGTGTTGGAGCACCTACGGTCGAAACGGGGTCCTGTTCATCGGGAGGGGTGTGGCGTACCGCAAAACGGGACTCCACGGGCTACTATTCATCCACCATCTACTGCCTCGCTCTAGCCTCCAAGGATACTATTCATCCACCGTCGACTTCCTTCAGCCTCCACGGGTTACTGTTCATCCACCATCGACTTCCTCCTGCATCCACCAGCTACTGTTCATCCACGGGGTCCTCTTCATCCAGCCTCCACCAGCTACTGTTCAACCAGCCCTCCACGGGGTCCTGTTCATCCACCCTTCACCGGCTCCTGTTCAACCAACCCTCCACGAGGTCCTGTTCATCCACCCCAACCGGCTCGATCGGGTGGTGTGTGGCGGCCTCCTCTCGATCGGGGTCCTGTTCATCCAGCGGCAATGACCTCTACTACCACGGGGTCCTGTTCATCCAACCCCCATCGGGAACTATTTATCCAACCCTCAACAATGGTCACTGTTCATCAAGAGGCAGCAGCTACAGGTTCGATCGGCTTTAGTTAGCAGCAGTAGCAAAGGAATCGCTCGGGTTCAGTTAACAGCCAAGGATCGATCGCTCGGGTTCAGTAACGTAGCTAGTGCAATCGCTCGGGTTCAGTAAGAGAACGCCTCACTCGGGTTCAGTTAGAGCTCAATGCCTCGCACACACGCGCATACGTGTACGAGAGAAATGCGCAATCCCTCCGTGCATCGCTCGGCCCCGACCACCCACCGTAACCGGGAACTCCCCGAAATTTTCCCCGCCCTCGCTTCTACCATGATTTTTTTCCGTCATGGACGGCCCAAAGAATGTCATGCAGGTGCGTCCCCGGCCCGCGCAGGATGAAAAGCCCATTTTCTGTCATGATTTTTTGTCATAGAAGTAGGAGCCCACCACATCTATGATGATACGTGCTTTTGTCACAATTACCGTCATAGAAGTGTCATAAGCATGACATAATTTTTTTCGTTCAGGCCAAAATGTCACGGATCTATCTTTTTTTGTAGTGCCCGCCCGGCCTTGCCACGGTGCTACGCTAGTGTTTTTGTGGCCAATGGAGGAGAGTGGGATGGTTTGAGCAGCTCGGGAGGTGTTGTATTTATAGGGGAGGGCGAGGCAGAGCTCGAGATCACCGGAGAGGGTTCTGGAGCGGCGAGCAGCGACGAGAGAGCCTCAAAGGTGATGGGAGAGGTCACTGGAATTCATCCAAGCACAGTGGAGAGGTAGAGCCAAGCACAGGGCGAGGGAGAGAAACATCTCGTTCACGCGATGCACTATTGGTACTACGCTGCCGTGTCCGCATCCGCCGTGCCAGCTACCAGTGTCGGGGAGCGATAGAGAAGGGCTGGGAGGAAGGAGTCGAGGTAGCAGAAGATAACTGACATGCTAGTTTGGCTCGAGGTGGACGCACGGGCGAGGCAGAGGAGTTGCCGACGCGTAGAGCGCGCCGAACGCGCGCCAGACGCCATGGACACACGCGGTCACCGCGTGCACTGGTGCTACACTGTCCACCAGGCTTGCCAGACCTTGTCTGGTGTGTTGTCCTTTCAACACTGAGGCTGAGGATGCTCTTGGTTTGCTTCCAAGATGAACAGACAAGGATTGGGCACTGGAACAAGTTTCTGGACAGAAACTGTTGCAGCCATTTGTGAGAAAAATACAAGGAGTTAAGAGCTGAAACTTGGAGGCTAAGGTTTGGGTTGGAAGGTAGCTAAGCTATAAAATTTCATCTCAAACGGATGAGGCAAAAATGCACTACCTTCACAAAGTGCGTGTTTTGTCTAGAAGATAAATGATTTTCTTGAGCAAAATTTTTAGTCATGACCATGGGATATTTTTGCATAGGAAGGTGAGGCATGACCCAAAGAATATTAAGGATTTTTCTGAGATTTTTCTGAGCAAGAAAATTGAGGGTTGCTTTGGAGCAGAAGTGAAAATTATTCATTTTGAGAGGGCAAATGAATAGTATCCATTGAATAAATTTTTTCCATGGCATTATTTTGGGAGAGATGAAGTCTAGAGATGGTTTGAGAGTGCTAGGAGTCACTTGGGGGAACGTCAAAAGAATTCCCAAGTGAATAGTCCCAATGAGTTAATTCAAAAACTCAAATTCAAACCAAATATGCATTAAACTCCAGAAAAGAAAGAGTGGCAAAAACCAGGGTGTCACAATATTTGCATAGAAGTTATATTGTTATGGATCGTCTAACATGTGGTGCTGGCTTAGGATCTTTTGCTAGCCAAAAATTCATACTAAGTAGAGATACTACTTGTGCATCCAAAAACCCTTAAACCCAGTTTCTTGCCATGAGAGTCCACCATATCTACCTATGGATTGAATAAGATCCTTCAAGTAAGTTGTCATTGGTGCAAAAAGCAATAAAAATTGTTCATAAATATGTATGAGCTTTTATTGCAAGGGAAAATAAGCGTTGTACGAACTTGTGATGGTAAAGAAATAAAAGCGACAGATTGCATAATAAAAGTTGCTATCACAAGGGGCAATATAACATGATGTTCCTTTGCATTAAGAGCTTGCGCATCCAAAAATAAAAAGCGCATGATAACCTCTACTTCCCTCTGTGAAGGGCCTATATTTGACTTTTCAGTATTTACTTTTATGCAAGAGTCAATAGTATGCATTCTCATTTCAACCTCAATTATTCTCTAGTTGGTAAGCATCATGTGGTTGGGAAAGATCTAGGCACATATGGCCAGTAAAATATATTTGATCATGAATTATTATTGTTGACAATTATCTATATGATAAATGAGTTGGGAGGCGAAACATTAAGCCCCTATCTTTCTCTGTGTTCGATGGATGCCGTTTGTTCTAAAATATGCTTTGAGTACTAGCAATCATAGGAGACTATATGATAATTGATTATGTGGAGATCTTACTTAGACTTTGTTTAATAAGTTGAATTGCAATTGCTTGGCGACTGAGAACATAGGTTGTTAAGTTTCAAGAGAATGCATTGTTTGAACCATAACATGTGAATTGATTGCTACTTTATCATGATGAGTTTTATGAGAAAGAGTTGCTATTATGATGCTAGGAAAAGTGATTGAAATTGTCATTGATCAAACCTATACACTATGCTAGCATTCAAATTAGTTCTTTTATCATTTACCTACTCAAGGACGAGCAGGAATTAAGCTTGGGGGTGCTCATCGTCTCCAACGTATCTATAATTTATGAAGTATTCATGCCATGTCTACAACAATTTTATATGGTTTGGGTGCAATTTTATATGATGTAAATGGAACTAACCTGGACTGACGTTATTTTCAGCAGAACTATCGTGGTGTTGTTTTTTATCCAGAAATCAAAGTTCTCCAAATGCAGCAAAACTTTTTGATGATTTTTTTTGGGAAGAACAGATGCACTAGAAGCTTCGTGGGAGGGCCAGAAGAGCCACGAGGGCCCCACTACCTATCAGGGCGCACCAGGGGGGTGGCACGCCCTGGTGGGTAGTGGGCCCCTCGAAGCCCATCTTAGCATGAGACCGACGCCACAAAATCCTATAAATATATAAACCCCCAGAAATAACCATAGATGAGAATTTCTGCCGCCGCAAGCCTCTGTATCCACGAAAACTCAATCGGGAGCCCGTTCTAGCACCCTGCCGGAGGGGAAAATCATCATCGGAGGCCATCTTCATCATCCCGACAACCACCATAATGAGGAGGGAGTATTCCACCTTCGGGGCTGAGGATTTGTACCAGTAGCAATGTGTTTGATCTCTCTCTCTCTCTCTCTCTCTCTCGTGTTCTTGATTTGGCACGATCTTGATGTACCGCGAGCTTTGTTTATATAGTTGGATCATATGGTGTTTCTCCTTCTCTATCTTGTTGTGATGAATTGAGTTTTTACCTTTGAGGTTTCACTATTATCGGATTGAATACTTTTATGGATTTGAGAACACTTGATGTATGTCTTGCATATGAATACCCTTGGTGACAATGGGGTATTATATTGGTTCACTTGATATATGTTTTGGCACTCAACTCGCGGATTCCCGAGGTAACATTGGGGTAATCTATGCATAGGGGTTGATGCACGTTTTCGTCCTACTTTCTCCGGTGGAAATCTTGGGGCACTATTTGAAGTTCTTTGTGTTGGATTGAATATTATGAATCAGAAGTTGTTTGATGCATATCGTATAATCAACTCATGGATACTTGTGGTGACATTGGAGTATCTAGGTGACATTAGAGTTGGTTGATGTGTATCATATGGTGTTATTTTAGTACGAACTCTAGGGCTGTTTGTGACACTTATAGGAATAGCTCAATAGATCGATCGGAAAGGATAACTTTGAGGTGGTTTCGTACCCTACAAATAATTTCATCTTATGTTCTCTGCTAGATAAGAACTTTGGAGTGATTCTTTGTCGCACGTTGAGGGATTGTTATATGATTCAACTATGTTAGCACTGTTGAGAGATTGCACTAGTGAAAGTATGAACCCTAGGCCTTGTTTCTAAGCATTGCAATACCATTTGTGCACCATTTTGTCACTTGCTACCTTGCTGTTTTTTTATTTTCAGATTACAAAAACCTATATCTACTATCCATACTACACTTGTATCACCATCTCTTCGCCGAACTAGTGCACCTATACAATTTGCCATTGTATTGGGTGTGTTGGGGACACAAGAGATTTCTTGTATTTGGTTGCAGGGTTGTTTGAGAGAGACCATCTTCATCCTACACCTCCCAGAGATTGATAAACGTAGGTCATCCACTTGAGGGAAAGTTGCTACTGTCCTACAAAACTCTGCGCTTGTAAGCCCAACACGAGTCTACAAGAATAAATTTGTGTAGTAGACATCAGAGTCGCACTAAAAAAAAGACACATCCGTGACATTTTTTCCTGAATGAATTTTTTTCTGTCATGCTTATGACACTTTTATGATGATAATTGTGACAAAACCACATATCATCATAGACGTGGTGGGCTCCTACTTCTATGACAAAAAATCATGACAGAAAATTGGCTTTTCATCGTGGGCGGGCCGGGGACGCACCTGCATGACATTCTTTGGGCCGTCCATGACGGAAAAAATCATGGTAGAAGCGAGGGCGAGGAAAATTTCAGGGAGTTCCCGGCTATGGTGGGTGGTCGGGGCTGACCGATGCACGGAGGTTTGCGCATTTCTCTCGTACACGTACGCGTGTGTGTGCGAGGCGTTGGGCTCTAATTGAACCCGAGTGATCGCACTGCTAGCTAGGTTACTGAACCGGAGCGATCGATCCCTTGGCTGTTAACTGAACCCGAGTGAGTCATTCGCTGCTGACTGAACCCGAGCGATTCCTTCACTGCTGCTACTAATTGAACCAAGCGATCGATCACTTCTGCTGCTTACTGAAGCCGATCGAGCCCCCGTGCGAGACATAGCCAGCAGGTGTTGGTTGCCTCTCGATGAACAATGACCATTGCTACAGTGCGCGTGGTATGTAGAAGGAGTCGAGACGTGGTGAGTCGAGCCGGTTGGTTGGCTGTGGATGAACAATTCCTGGTGGGGGTTGGATGAACAGGACCCCATGGTAGTAGGCCATTGCCTTTAGATGAACAGGACCCCGAGGAGGCCGCCGCACCCCAGCCGGTTGGGGGTGGATGAACAGGACCCCGAGGAGGCTCTATGAACAGTAGCCGGTGGAGGCTAGATGAATAGTAGCTCGTGGATGAACAGTGTTGGTGGAGGCTGGAGGAGGTCAACGGTGGATGAACAGTAGCTCGTGGAGGCTGGAGTGAGGTAGTAGACGGTGGATGAACGGGACCCCGTTACGACTGTAGGCGCTCCAACAGAAGTCTGTTTCCTCCGTTTTGCGGTACGCCACATCCCTCCCGATCAACAGGACCCCCTTTCGACCATAAGCACTCGAACAGAAGTCCGTTTCCTCCGTTTTGCGGTATGCCATACCCTTCCCAATGAATAGGACCCCGTTTCGACTGTACGCGGTCGACAGAAGGCCTGTTTCCTCCGTTCTGCGGTACGCCAGACCTTGTTTCGGCTGTTCCGTCCAAGCCGGTTGGCTCCCAATGAACACGACGTTTTCCGTTGCCTCCCGATGAACACGACGATGTTTCCTCCATTGCGACCTAGCCGGTTGGCTGCCGATGAACAGGACGACGTCGCTGTACGCATTCGAGACCCTGCCCGTATGTACGTACGTAGCCGTATTTACTTTCTTGCAGCGTGGTTGTACGTACGTGTACATGATATAGATGGGACTCCGTGACATGCTACGTCTGCACCTCTACTACGACACGTGCCACTCCTTACTCGGCCATAGTTCATCACTGCAGAGAGACCGATCGACCAGTATGTACATACACGTTCGCGACCAGACAGACAACGCTACATACGCTTCGACTGGGTGGGTCACAGCTGTTCCTTGCGTGTGAAGATATAGCTGGTGGGTCCCAGCTGTCAGGGGGAAGAATCATTTTTTTGCCCATAGTATGGACGCACTTCCTTGCGTGCGAAGATGTAGCTGGTGGCTCCCAGCTGTTTGGGGGGGAAACATTTTTTTCGCAAAATAAAGAGTCCCTTCCGGTGGGTCCCTGCTGTCAGGTGGCGGAATAATTATTTTATGCGTAATAGGAGGCACTTCCTTGCTGCAGCCATGGACCCAACTGTTAGCCTCTCCACGTACAGTCCTCTTCCGATGGAAGTCGTTCCTTGACCACGTTGACCACGCTGCACCGAGAGCACCAAGGCGGTGGACGACGGCAAGGCCTAGGAAGGGGACAACGCGGAGCCAGGAAAGACACGGCAGTGGATGCCCACGCGGAGAGGAGTACGAGGGTTGACTAGTTCGGCTGTGGTGTGAGGCTGCCGTCACCGCAGAATAACAGGGGTTGTGTGTGAGTAGAGGGATGGCCTGGCCAGAGGTTGGAGTAGGAAGGGCGGTGAGGCCTGCGCGGCAGCACAGCCGGCCATGGGAGGCAGGAGCAGGCGATACGGTCCGCGATGGTTTGGGCAGCTAGAGCAAGAAGACCAGAGGTTGAAGAAGCACGACAGCCGTTGGATGGACATCGTATAGTCAGCTCAGCTAGAATCGTTTATATTGACTAAGTTGACAAAGCCGTGCGTCCGCGTCAACTTAGTAGGCCCACAAGTCAGCCTTCAAATATGGTGGGTCCCACCTAGCAGCAGGGGTATTCATTTTTTTGTGCGTGCGAAGATATAGCTGGTGGGTCCGAGCTGTCAGCGGGGGGAATGTTTTTTCGCGAAATACAGAGGCCCTTCCGGTGGGTCCCCGCTGTCAGGTGGAGGAATCATTTTTTTGCGCGTAATAAGGAGGAACTTCCTTGCTGCGGCCGTGGACCCAGCTATCAGCCTCTCCACGTACAGTCCTCTTCCGATGGAAGTCATTCCTTGACCATGTTGACCACGCCGCGTCGAGAGCACCAAGGCGGGGATGACGCTGAGGCCTAGGAAGGGAATGACCAGGAGCCAGGGAAGACTCGACAGTTGTTTCCCACGCGGAGGGGAGTACGAGGGTTTACTGCTTCGGCTGCAGTGTGAGGCTGCCGTCGCTGGAGAATAACAGGAGGTCTGGGTGAGTAGAGGGATGGCTAAGCCAACGATGGGAGTATGGTGGGGCGGCGAGGCCTGCGCGGCAGCACAGCCAGCCGCGGGAGGAGGGAGCAGGCAGTCCCGCCGGCGCTTGTTTGAGCGGCTGGAGCAGGAAGAGCAGAGATTGAAGAAGCACGACGGCTGTTGGATGGACACCCAACAGTCACTGCTCTCATGTGTTGACTAAGTTGACACGACGTTGCGTGCACGTCAACTTTTTTTTTAGGAAAGCGTACGCGTCAACCTATAGTAGGTGCACAAGTCAGCCTCAAATCTGTGGAAAACAGCATACAACCCATCTGCCATTATTTCTAATAATTTACAACCCATTTGCTAATTCTTAAGGATTTTTTGGAGCCCATATTCTTTTTGTTAGCATTACAGCCCATATTGTGGCCACAGTTAAAAAATTATACAAAATTTTGCATATTTCGATGCAGTCCCAACTGTTTTTAATCCCAAAATTTTGAGTCACATTCAAACTAATTTTGAAAATAAATTTATATCAATATAAAATCCAAATAATTGTCCACGCATAAAAATCAATGGAATTTAAAAACTCGAAATGAAAAAAAGGAAATTTGAAACTAATTGCCAGTTTGATGTGTTTTAAAAATGTACAGCCCATTTCTCATTACTGATAGTCCATTTTCTGGGTAAGCCGAATGAAACTCTTCTCGTCTTGAAAGATTTGCAGCCCAGCAGGGTTGAAAAAGCAAGTAGGCCTCGGTTGGGTATTCTGCAAAAGAACAAAAAAACTGGGCTAGCCATTTTCAGAAAGAAAAAAAACTAATGGGCTGGTCTTGTGGTAAACATAAAATAAAAGGCTGGCTAGACAGGCTAGAGTGCCCTGCACAGCCCGGTTGACACCCTGCTTCCGTCTCAAAAACAAAAAGAACTGGGCGAGCTGCTGGGTCCCTGCTATCAGCCGCTCGTTGTGCAATTCTCTCGTTTATTGACTATGTTGACAATGGCATGGGACCCAGATGTCAGAAATCCATTTGGAGGAACCAGTTTTTTTGGCTTGAAATAAGGAGGCACTTGCCTGCATACTGCCATGACCCTGGTGGGTCCATGCTGTTATCCTCTCCATGTACAATCATCTCCTAATTGTGTACGCGTCAAGCTAGTAGGCCCACAAGTCAACCTCTAAACCCGTGGCGGACAAATACAACCTATTTAAAAAAATAACAGCCCATTCCATACGTTCAAACGGAAAGTTCAACTTTCAGAGCAAAGAACAGGTCTGATCCAGATATAGAGTACTGAACTTCCACGTTGACAACCATCATAACCAAGTTAACTATCTACTCCCACTAATACTCTAGTAGTGTACAAGTACTAACTTACTCTTAGCTAACTAGACGATGCCGGCAGCCATCTGCGGTAAACGCTAAACGCCGGCGCCGACGTCCTCCTCCTCGCCTCGGACTTGCCAGAGGTGCGATAGGGCGCGTTGCTCGTGCGCGTTGGCCCTTGCCATGCCGGCGTGGTCCACCGAAGTTTCGGCTTCTAAGCGGGAAACCCACTTGATGAGCTGGTAGTAAAATTCGGCGTCGCGAACACGTGCGTGCCTGACAGCCTCCAGGGCTATTTACTGGGCGCCGGCCTCCACGTAGTCGACCCAGTTGCGGGCGCTCTGCTCGCGACTCAGAGCGTCAGTGCGCTGCTGCTCCATGTCCTGCTGGCGGTGCAAATCGGCAACATGATGCTCGTCCGCCAGGCGTTCACGCTCCAACAAGTCCTCATACTCTGCATTGCCATCTAAAGACCGATAGAATGCCTCCTCCCTCCGTCTGCCTTCCGGTGAAAAACCGAACACTAGTTCCGGTGGTGACCGCCTCCAGCGTCGCCTATTGCGGACAGGCGGGGGCATGACGGACGTGGCGAGAGTGAGGGCAAGTGGCGAGCAACATCGGGCCTGTGGGGGCTTATGCGGATAGGGCAAGTTGGGTGATGGTGCCACCGGAGAACGCCGGGAACCAGTTATTATAGGCGGAAGGTAGGTGAACCAGCATGTCGCGGGAAACGCGACGGTCATCGCGGTCATCGGAATTCAATGCATAAGCAGGCATGGCTTAGCACGCCAGCTTGCCGTGGAAAACTAGAAAAACTGAAATTATGACTGTGCCGTCCCGTCCCGTCCCGTCAGTGCTGCGTCCCGTCCGTGCTGGGTCGCACGTCAGCATGACGGTCAAACGAGTGCGCTTGATTCATCCAGATGAGGTACGTGCGTGATCCGCTGGTTAATCACGTACGATCGAGTCAGTCGGATAGTGTACGTGTAGGATCGCAATAGCTGATGAATGTTCGCTGGGAGATAAGGCATTTGCGAACGTTTTTGCTAGCAGTTTCTTCAGATTCGCATGGCATTTTCTTCAGAACAACCTGTCAGTTTCTTCAGAGGTAGGCATTTTTATTCAACAAACTGCCACCTTCGCATCTTGCGTCGCAACTAAAACTGCCAGGAGCGTATTAGTAGGCTAGCTAGTGATCTATCAGTAACTTGTAAACACTGAGCGAACAGAAATAAGGAACTGCTAGTAACTTGTAAACACTGAACACACAGAAATAAGGAACATGATGTGCACAGTAGTAAGAGCCGATCCATTCAAAAAGTTCACACGAGACTCACAGGCCTGGCATTGTAATATGTTCACATTAGTAGCCCAAATTCACAACCAACTAGTACGATTCCCATACATAAGATCAACATGTTAATGCATCTCAATGATTCACAGATCATATACAAATATGTAGCTCCAAAAGCAAAGATCTAGAAAAAACATCTGTTCTTGCTACTAACATGGATGCTTCTCTAGGCCAACATTCAGTACAGAGTGAAAGACAAATTTGTTTGTGAAGTCTACAATTCCTCTTGCAAACGTAAGTGGTTTCACCAACATTTGGAACCATGAGAATGAACCACACATGATGGAGGAACATCCACTACAATATGATTTGGTCTTCTCTCGATCACACGACGAGACTATTTTCGGAATACAAACTTTAACTTAGGCAAATAGATGCCCATTGTATAATCAGACCAAAGCAATGAAGCATCTAGTGTTGGCCAATAAATAGTACAGTACTACTTTTGTGCAGTCCATGAAGTGACTATCCAATCTTTCTGTGTCTATTTTCAAATGGCACTGCATGCAGTGACTATACTATTCTCTTGTGCAGTTCCACCAAAATTGAGGTCACTTTGTTTGTTTGCCAAATAGCAAAGGGCAGACATCCGTCTGCACAAATATCAAGCAGCTAGTAAACATATACCCCACCTTGTATTTTCGGTTTAAACACGTCTCTTCTAGTCATTTCTGCTTAGCATCTGTCATGTTTTGCACTGGACAATTTGATACTGTCATGTTTTGCCCTGGACAATTTCGTACTGAATTGATTTGCTGGCATTAGTTAAATGTGGCATCACTTTAGAAGTATCATTGCTTGACTTTACCGCTGGTGTTATACTAACAGCAAAAAAGTGGCAATAAGAGCATGGGAGGCCCATTCGGACAGTGGGCGCACCAGTACGATGTACCTCCACAGACGCATAGAGTGGTGAGGGAGGGATGGTTCCCCAGAGCAACAAATATCCAGGCAGCATATGTGGATTACGTCCCATTTTTGTTCTCTTTAGCCACCTTTTTCCTATGTGAGGACAACAAACCGATCAACCTGGTCATTCTCTATTGCGTTGTTATGCCTTTCTACCCTTTTTCAACCAAGAGACACGAGACTCATTCCTTAGCTACTGATTTTCCCCTTTTCAACCTAGATGCGGGTTCGATACCTAGTCTCTTCGACAGTACTTTCTCCCTTCCTTTCCTTGTTCAACCCAGACATGGATTAGTCTGTATGAAGTAGGGTTTCCTTTAATAGTGCAAATTAAGGTTTTTGTCTGCGTGACCAGCAGAGCAGAGGATAGCAAATTGGGGAGATGGTGGAGTGGAAAAAGATCCACATGTAGCGACATGGCAGATGGGGCAATAGAACAAGGGTATGGTTCGAAAAGAGGTAGCATACCTGAGGGTCGGCGGGAAGTGGCTTCACTCATGGTCGTCGTCCTCCGCACACACTACGACAGCAAGCTTGTGGACGGAGGCCATCCCGCACGGGCGCTAGGTCTGAGAGGACGGCCTTGTCGTCAGTGCGTGACCTCGCTCGCCGACGACGAGTGCATTAACGCTGCACGTCCTTTTCTTCCCGGGCGGATCTGTGACCACCGGTGAGGAGGGAGAGAGAGGGGCACCCCCGTCTTTTTTAGATCTAGAGAGAGGGTGATAGTGTGAGAAGCAAGTGGGCAGCCCTTAGCAAGCAAGCGCTGAAGCTCCAGCCTATATATCTTTTTTGATACTAGTACTAGAGGTGGAGTAGTGGTAGAGTAGTTTATATTTTCTCTGCATACATTACCAGTTAGTCCTGCTTCAAAACTGAACGTCACGGCATTAAAAAAATAAAGTCGTGAAATAATGCGGCACCTCGGGCCAACGCGGCCAGATCGCATTTTGCACGAGAAATGACACACCATGTTTCGTTGACATGTGGTCCCGTTCCAACATATCAGTGAGACAACGGCGAGTCCTTTTGTACAATTTCTGAACGGACGTGTATGTAGGCCGGGGCGCCTCTTCCTGTACCGTGGAAACCGTCCACCGCCTCTTCGCCTTTCCCTCTCGATTTGGAACTGCTGTCGCACGCTCTTCCTCCCTCCATTTGCCTTCACCCTTCCTTCTGCCACTGTTCAATTGTCTTCTCCATGGAGGGAATAGGCCGGAAACGAGCCCGTTATTCTTGCCCCGATCTGAAAGATGACATGGTGGAGGAACTCATTGATCGGTGCGATGTCATCATCTCGGCTAGCATGGCAGGTTCGTTCAAGACCATTATAGACTCAACAAATAACATCATTACAAAGAACCCAAGGGTCCAGGAGCGGTTTGATCTCCCCTATCTTCTTCGCCATGACCCTGCTCGCTGGCGCGCGGACAACGGAAGCCTCGCCTTGTGCAAGTTGATGCCGCTTGATAATGATACGTGGGATGTTAAGATGCCATCGCTTAAGGGTAAGGCCTGGGCAGGCGCAAATGGAGATTGGGTTGTTTATATTGGGTACAACTCCGAGTGGGAACTTGTGAATGTGTACACTCATCACCGGGTTCCACTTCTTAAAATCTCAGATTGCCCTGAGGTTGAGCACATAGATGATCTACGTACGTTCAAATACGATCATGGTGACTGTCGTCTACGGAAGATAGCAATTTGTCGAGTTCCCAACCGCTCTTGGGATTACACGAACTATGATGTTGTTGCTATCTTCGACAAGCTTGTTGCCGTCCTTACTTCCACGCCTCGATGGATATTGCTCAAAAATCAATTTCTGTACATGGATGTGTACTGTGATGCAATTCAATACGAGCGTCTTGTGTCTGCTGCCACCACTCGTGGCACTGTTTTTGCATGGAATCTTTACGGTTTCGGTGCGTTTGTCTTCCATCGTAATTAGAATTGTTTCATCCACATGCATGCGAGTTAGTATCCCCGTACTAATTAACCTTCTTGTGTTTCCAAGGTCCTATGAACCTTCCACCACCTATACTTGAAATTTTTTATAACCAAGGGGGAGATGATGATGGTGATGATCACGAGCATGAGGACAAGCAGGACCTACATACTCAATGGTGCCTGGCAACTTATTTTGATGGATCACCTCTTCTTGTCTATATACAGGGCACTGCTGATGTTACTAAGGAAGCATGTGTTGTCTCCCATGGTCGCACTCTCCGGACCTATTCCAACATCTGTTGTAGGGTATTCAGGATGGATACTAGTGTGCTAACGCCAGCACCTTCTCCCTGGTTCAATATTGATAGTCTTGGAGAAAACTCGCTCTTCCTTGGACTAAACTATCCAATGATGGTGAAAGGTGATCCAGCTGCTGTTGGCACAACGTTACTACCATTTATGAGAAGCAACTGTATCTAAACATCGTACATTGCTATGGTTCCCTACCGTGGCTATCACAATATGTGTCCTCATATAGGCCGCTTCAGCCTGGATGATGAGTCATGCGTTGGTCTCGATATTGACAATAGCTGGCCCTTCCCAGAGGCTTACTTATGGTTCAAAGCAAGCGTTTCCAACGCTGAGGATTGGTTGAGCTGAAGTTCATTTCATTGCTTGTTATTTGTTGTGTGATAAAAACTTTAGTATTTACTAGAATGTTTTGTTGGAAATAATCTATAATCCAACATGTATCCTCGTTGTCGTTGTGTGTTGATGACTTGTTGCATGTAATGAATGGTACATTTGCATATGCATGTGATAAACTCAATTTTTGAATGGTTTTTGAGTCACTTCTTGGAGTGTGAGTACCGTAGTAGTATAGCCAACATCCGGTTATATGAAGTTGCCACATCACATAGAGCCAACCTAATAGTATGCTAGTACAATAGTTAGTCCTAGTAGTAGTATACCATCAACTAGAGCTAGGTGTCGCATGGAGGCCGAGAAATATGGTGATAGTGTGAGGTGGGCTTGTATAGTACATATGATGTAGGCACAGGACTTGCTGTGTTTCCTACTCCTCCGGTCTAAATGTGGAGAAGATTTGGTCGAGTTCTTCCTCCTTTTGCCGACACGTGGGACATCCAGCATCCAGCTCGTGTCATGCAAGAAAATGGAGTGCTAGTTGAAGCCACGTGATGTGCATCTTGGGTTAAACTATAAATAGAATCTTACTCTTGAGTAACTCCAAAAGTGGCCACCGAAGATCTTTATTGGATTTGTTTTTCATCACCAGCACGTCGAGGTGAAAGATGTGCAGGTTCAGTGGGTCGTCTTGCGTTTTCACTGACATGTGGGACCGCATGTGAGCAAACAGATGATGGGCACACTCCGCGCGTCTACTGGCTGGCTCAGAAGAGAGAGAGAGGAGGGCTGAGCACGGACTCCAGGAAATTTCGCGACAATGTGAGTACTACCTCCGTCCTGGTTTATTGGTCCCCATTGTATTTTGTGCCAAATTTTGACCATAAATTTAACTAACAAAATATTCATGCATGTCACCAAAAATTATATCATTAGAAATTATGTTCAAATATGAATCCAACGATATAATTTTTGTTGACATGCATTAATATTTTGTTAGTTAAATATTTGGTCAAAATTTGACACAAATTACAAAGGGGACCAATAAACCAGGACGGAGGTAGTAGTACTAGTGGTGTACCGTACTCCTGAAGAGATAATGTGTTTGCTCTACGTAACCAGCACCTCGATATAGTGGGGTGGCATGGGCCATAACTAGCATTCACGTCTAGTAGTACGGCACACACCACCCACACGAGTCCCATCTGACACCAATTTTCTTGGAGTCCATGCTATAACTATCTCTTCTCCCTCCTATTTTCTCTAACTCAGCCATCGCGCGGTGGGCGGGGTGGGGGTTTGCCGATAGTCGGTTTGCTCAACTGCGGTCCCACTTGTAAGTGAAAGATGCAACACAACACACATTCCCCCTTGAGTGGCGTGCCAGACCAACCGTGTGGGGGTGTGACGCGAACACGGCAGGCTTTTCCTTTTGAACTTGTAACTTGTAAAATGTGGTTCTGCTCCATGGCGTGACCGCTAGATAGAAATAATGATTTCCCCTAGAGTAATGAGAAGTTTGGTTCTGGCGCGGTTCATGCATGGAGTACATACAAAAATTATGAAGTTGATGCGAAAGGTAAGATAATTACTAGCACAATATACTACTACATGGAATTGACGGAAAGATAAAGATACATACGGATCCATCAACGACATCCTCACGCCCTAGTGCGCCGGGTCACCAACTGACGTGTCAGGAGCAGCGGTGTTGGCGGCGAGCTCAACGTGCTTCTGAATAATGCCATCCAAGGTTGCCCTGTGGTCCAAGAAGGCCAGCGTCCTATCGTCCTCCTCTTGCACGTAGTAGTCCTTGTGGATGATTTGCGCATAGACATGGGTGATTATGTCGATGGTGTTTTGCTGCGCCAGGCGCTGTGGGGCGAGCGCGACCTCGAGGTGGACATTCTCTGGCGCGACGGTGGGCAGTCGCAGGGCCACCACTGCGTCGAAGAGGTTGTCACCATAGAGGCCATTGAGGGTGGCGGGCATCGCAGAGCCTAGGCGCGTGGGCTGGAGGCGTACGTCAAGGTCATCCGCGAGCTTCTTGATGACGATGAACTTGTTGAGGAAGCCGACGAGGACCTCGTCGAACAAGGAGACGAAGCTGTCGTCCAAGTGGCCTCTCACCCTGGCGGCTGCAAGCACGACCTGGAGACATTCCTTGGTGCCGGGCCGCAGGCCGGCGTTGTGGACCATCTGGCACAGCCAGCTGATGCTCGCGCTCATTGCCTCCATGGGTCTAGCTTCTAGTCAACTGGTCTTGCGATTGGAGTGATCACTCTTGCCCTTGGTTAGGGTGCATAGGTGCGTAGGATTTCTTAGATTGGACTGGCGGGGAGCCTTTATATGAGAAGTGCAGACTGCGTTGCACTCACGTGTGTGTTGGCCATCTACTCCTCGGCCCTCCCTCCATGCCGGTGCAGTATAGTCATCTCACTGAGACCAAGTTGGGGTAAAACGAGAGAACTTTGATGTTTACTGGTTTATTGGTCCCCTTTGCATTTTGCGCCAAGTTTTGACCTTTGATTTAACTAATAAAATGTTAATGCATGTAACAAAAAATAATATCATTGGAAACTATGTTCAAATACGAATCCAATGATACAATTTTCGGTGACATGCATTATTATTATTTTAGTTAAATCTATGGTCAAAATTTGGCACAAAATACTAAAGGGGCCAATAAATCAGGACGGAGGTAGGAGTAGTATTTTGTAATTAATGTCATTGCATAAAGGTAATTGAGCGCTGCATGTTGTGCTAAGTAGTCTCAAGTCATTGAATGCATATGCACCCCACGTCTCCTATTGGGTGATTTCTTTTTTCGTGGCAAAAAACAGGGAATGAGGTGGGTAGTTAATGCACCGCGCCTAAAAGTTTTGGGATTATTTGGTTTTCGTAACATGACTAATGCACCAGTACAGAGGGAGTACAATAGTAGTCTTTGATTGCAATTTTTTATTAGTAGCTTACCAAGCTGACCGCTCGGTGAGTACAATAGTAGTTTGATTGATGAGATTTCAGTTTTGAGCCATCTACCGGAAAGGAGAGTGTATAATATCATCGGGAACTACGTTCAAAACCGAATAAAACAATACTCCATGTATTTATTTACAGAGGGAGTAGTATATTTTTTGTGACATGCATTACTAGATATTGCTAGTCAAATACTAAATCCAGATGGAGGTGGTAGTACTACTAAATCCAGACGGTGGTGCTAGTACTAGTAGTAGTACTACCAATGTAGAGTACTGTACTACCCGTTGGTCAAATTATTACGTGCTGCTCCTCATAGTGAAGTGACAAGACCCTGCGCCGGAGATGACACCTGAGTGTAGGCGCCATGTTCGGCATACCAAAGTCAATCTCACCGTGTGCAGTCACTATCATCATGGCTGTAGAGCTAGCCTGCTTACAACTAGCCATGTTCGATAATTTACCGTGCGTTGCCATGAGTATCTCTACTCTTTTCTTATACGAGTAAGATGCCCGTGCATTGCACAGAACACCAAGATTGGGGGTGGACGGCGTCGGCAGCGGCCATCGCGCCAGATTGTTCCATGGCCTTCTAGATGTGGTGGGGAAGAGATAAGGCTGATTGTGAGAGACAAGAAGTTTTTTGTAAATAGGGAACAAGTGCGGGCATCTTTTTGCAAAACTGTTGTAGTTTGCTTTGTTTGCGTCAGATCTAGATCTGACGGCTATTGGTGAAAGATGGCAGGCACACCATCATCACTAACTCAGGACCTCTTTGATTCGCGGGATTTTGAAAACCCAGGAATAGGAAAAGTATATGATTGAAGTGTCATGCCCACTTGAATCCTATATGATTAGCAAGGAGCATTTGATTTCACGGGAAAAGCAAAGGAATTGTAAAAAGAGGTTAGAGTGGATGTTAGATTTCCTATGAAATGTAGTACAAAAGATTCCATTGAAAAAATTCCTATGGGATTCAATCCTATGAATCAAAGGACAAACGTAGGAAAAATTTCAAAGGATTTCAATCCTCCAAAAATCCTATAGAATTCCCTTGAATCAACGGAGCCCTCAGGTTTTTATAGGAGTAGTATAGAGAAATAGAGAAACTCTTATAAAAAACCGAGTTGGTGATGATGGTGTGCCAGCCATCCTGCAATATACACCGTCCGATCTATAAACTTTTATAAACTATGGCAATTTTGCAAAAAAGATACCCGCACCCCTCTCCACATTTGCAGATAAGGCCTTCCCTCGTTCATCTTCGTCTCCCACAAGATAAACAGCTCGTATAAATGCATCTTGATGTTCCGTGCAACGCATGGGCCTCTTGCTGGTAATAATAAATATTGTACTCGAGTAATGGGTATATCGTTGCCGCACCTATGCACGCGAACATTTATCGTAACATAGTACCTCGTGCTGGATAGTCGTAATATTACAAGTTTCAAACCGATATTACAAATGCTAGGAGTAATGCTGCACCTACGAAGAGGGAATTATTAGGAAGTTTACATAAGAACTTTCATTACTTTAGGTGGATGCAGCATTATCGTACAAACTAAATCCACTGCCCTGACAAGTCACTAGTGGGTAAATAAATTCTTGAGTCTCTAGTGACTTGATGTTTCAAAAACAAATTCAGCTTCTGTAGAGACTTTGTCATTTAGGTTTAGACGCTTGCGGTGATCAGCACGCCATTCATTGTTGCGCCAGAGAACGCCAAACCTCATTACCTTGAGCACACTTGCCTCCAGAACAAAGAACCTGGCCAATTTAATCTCAGATGTGCTGCCTCGGTAGTCGATCATATCAATTTTTGTAAGTTGGAGATCAAGGCATTCGATGAGATTGTTATAGTGCAGCACATTTTTCATTTTCGGGTCTTTTTTTATCTGCAAAAGAAGAGAACATTTTTGAGCAGCTGGCTGTATAAGATTGCCGTGTCATCAAGAGGTACCAATATCATTCGCTCATACGATAGGGTTAGCTATAGGGTTGGCTCTAAGGCTAGTGATATTTTTTCACTCTCTCTCTCTCTCTCTCTCTTTCTCTTTCCTCTCATTTACCTAGGAGCACGTGAAGAGCTTGGGCATTTGTTGCCTTCCACTATGTGGCCGATGCCATATTTCTCAAAAGTATGCCACATAATACGCATTGATGTCAAATCAAAAGATTTGGGCACCGCTCTAGCAATGTGAGAGAGTTGGCACCGCTGTGCACAAAGACCCACATCTATAAACAAATCAATCAAACCAACTACACCAGCCTCTCCCTCTCCCAAACAAGTGTTTTTATTGCCTCAGTCCTCTCCCTCTCCCACACAAGTGTTTTTTCATTGCGTGAGTTAATTTGGCACCGGAGCAAAGTAGGTGATCCAGATTGGGGCACCAGGTGAGCAATGGAGGGCATCGATGCCAAATGCATCAGAAGTGAATTTGGCATGTATTTTGGCCTACATAGTGGAGGGCCGTTATAGCCCACTTTTGTACTACCTCGTATTTAGTGTAAACTTTTGACCATAGATTTACCTAAGAAAATGCCAATGCATGTCACCAAAAATTATACCATTTTAAATTATGTTCAAATACGAATCCAACGATATAATTTTTAGTGACATGCTTTAACATTTTGTCAGTTAAATCTATGGTCAAATTTTGATACTACAAAAAGAGTAAACCAGGACGGAGGTAGTACTTGCTCTTAGGCTAACCATAGGGTTACTAGTCTAAGTTAATTGCCACTATGACTAGCCTAGGCTACTAGTAGTACAACAAAAAAATGATGCATGTGATCACGTGAGAAAAAATACTGAAAACATTTGTTTCGGTGCAGTGCGTAGATGCAGTTTTGAACACTACACTTGTCATCGTAATTTGGTAAAATTACGAAAAAATTGAGCTATGTTGTGATTACCATTTACTAATAGGAAAGAAGTTTCACCTTGATGAGTAGCTTCTCCGTGCACGGAAAGCATGTAAGGAATCCAACAACTTGATCCAGATTGGGTCCGATAGATTTTATTGCCAAGATCTTCACTGTGCGCACATACTGGGTCAAGCTTGTGGGAATCATTTTCTGGATGACAGTCGTAAATACATCAAGAAGAAATTTAAAAATGTGAATTTCAAGAAGATGGAGAAGAAGATGAGTGTTGTACCTGAATGATTACGGATCCAATAAAGAGTTCGGAGAATTTGGCAGACGAGTACACCAACGCAGTCAATTTCGGCGCATCAATGACCCTGATTTTTGTTGGACCTTCTAGATTAGATACAAGCAATCTCTCAAGGAAAGGCGCATTCTCAATGACCATAACGTGGAACAGCTGGAGTGATCTCTTCCCAATTGATGTCTTGTTGCGGGGCCAGCAAGACACATAAATCCATCGAATATTCATCGAGGCGATGTGGAGGCTAATGAACCCGTGGATCTGCCGAAGATGAAGGTACCCGAGCACAGTACAGCTACGGAGCAGGTGCTCCATAGCCTTCTTCGAGATGCCAACGCCGAAGAGGTCGAGCTGCTTGAGTTGAGGGAGAAGAAGGGCGGGCGCGACATTAATCTGGGGAAAATAGTAGGAGCTGAAGCTGGCGCGGCGCAGTGTTGGCGTGAGGCGGAGCGCGGCCGGCGGCAGAGAGCGACATCGTCCAGCTTCAAACCAGAGCTCCTCGAGCTGATCTAGGGCAGGGGATAAGAACCACTCGTCGAACTTGGCTTGGACCTTGCAGTTGGTACTGAACATGCGGATGTCAAGGCGTCTGTCTGGCCCAGGGTGCGATGAAAGGATCTTGGAGATTGCGGCCATGCGTTTGCAATCCCCGTCGCAAAGGCAACTGTCGACGGTGAGGTTGAGGGGGACACGGTGCCAGAGGGGGCGCCACCGCCGGGAGAGCAGGGTGGTCCGCACGGCAAATTTGGTGGGGAGGAGGCCGATGATGATAAGCAGCATGTCGTCGGGGAGGCTGCTGATGAAGTCCAGGCTCGCCGGATGCGGTTTTGGCTTGAACCACCTCCGCTTGTTGGCTGCCTCGCCGTCCATCTCAGCCGGCGGCGACGCCAGTGTACACGTGTGCTGGTGTGTATTGTGTGCTAGGTGTGCGCGAGTGCGTCCTTGTGTGCATGCCACCGCGCAGTGTGAAGTGTGCGCGAGTGCGTCCTTCATACACACGCGGAAGAAGTGTGCCCTCAATTTACTAGCGTGCGGGGTGCTACCGCGAGTGGTTTCAACTTTGTGTACTTCATCGCGTGTCAGATGGGCCTCTAGTTTACTTATTTTCACCCACTGCCACATGCGCCAGCACACGAAGATAGAGAACACGAGCTGACAAGGCAGCATGTGGACTGGTTGACCGGTCAACTAAACAATATACGGAGCTATATGCTAACACAGTGACCATATAATCCCTCGGTATAGAGAGATCGAGTGAGAGGGGAGGCCCGTGAGAGATACTAGTAGAGAGAGAGAAAGAGCTACTCCCTCCGTTCGATAATGTAGTGCCTATATATTTTTTATAGTCAAACTTTTGAAACTTTGACCAAGTTTATAAAGAAATTACTTATATCTACAATACCAAAGATAAATGATAGTATGAAGTAAGTACATGTTGTGATGAATCTAATGATTGTTCCATATGTAAATGTTTTTCTCCACATATACCTGGTCAAACTTTTCTAAGGTTTGACTTTTCAAAACATCCATATGTTTATGGACGTGAGAGAATACCTAACTAGAGAGAGAGAGTGTGTGTGTGTGAAATAGAAAGAGTGAGTGAAAAAAGTGTGTGTGCGTGTGTGAAAGAGACATGGAGAACACACGATAAAGTAGAGAAAAAGCATGTGTGTCTTATGCAAACATATCACACATGCATCTTCGACAGGGGAAGCAAGGTGAGGAGATAGTGTGTGGTTGTTTGCAACTGAAAGAGAAAGACCCCTAGCACGTGGCCAAGAGAGGTCTGACAAACAAGGGAGAGAGGTCAAGAGAGACGTATGGAGAAAATGCAGACATGGGGAGGAGAGAGTGTATGTTTGTGACAGAGAGATCCCCTGGAGATCGTGATGGGACTACATGGGTGGGAGATCGAGTGACAAGGTATGTGTGTGATAGAGATACCCCGAGAGATATCAAGATAGATGTATGGATGGAAGGAGACAATACGTGTGTTCCTGATGGCTAGTGAGAGATAGTCATACTTAGGGGGGGGAGTGCGTGTGCCTATGATGGAGTGAGGGATTATGGTACTTAGGGGGGGTGCGTGTCACATAGAGAGAGAACAAGGGCGGAAGTGTTAGATGGGTCTATGTAGCGTGAGCAAGATATGTGTATGTGTGAACCAAGGAGATATAAAGCTTGAGAGAGATAGAGGAGCCCCGATACGGCTGAGTGGTGAGTCAGATAGCTGAGAGGGCAAAAGAGATACTCCATCCGTTCGATAATGTAGTGCATATAAATTTTTTAGAAGTCAAACTTTGAAAACTTTGACCAGGTTTATGCAAATATTATTTATATCTACAATACCAAAGATACATCATATGAAACTACATCTCATGATGAATCTAATGATATATGTTTGCCGTTCTAGATGTAAATGTTTTTCTCCACGTACATGGTCAAACTTTGTGATGTTTGACTTTTCAATAAATCTATATGCTATGGACCGAAGAGAGTGCCTAAGTCGAGAGAGGTCAAGTGCGTGTGAAGGAGAATGAGTGAGTGTGCAAAAAGAGTGTGTGTGTGTGTGTGAAAGAGAAAGGGACAACAAACGATAAAATAGAGAGAGTGTGTGTGTTCATTTCTTATGCAAACATATCACGCATGCATCTCCGAGATAGAAAAGCGAGGTGAGGAGATACACGAAGATAGCTAGGGCATGATTGTTTGCAACGGAGCGAGACACCCCTATAGCACATGTCCAATAGAGGTCTGGCCAACAAGGGACAAAGGTCGAGAGGGATGCATGGAGAAGATGGACGCATGGGGAGGGAGAGATGTGTTTGTGATAGAGAGATCCCCTCGAGATCGGGAGAGGACTATATGGGTGAGAGATCGAGGGATGAGGTGTGTGTGCGATAGAAAGATGCCCCGAGAGAAATCGATATAGACCAAGTGAGGGAAAGAGACAATGTACATGTTTGTGATGGAGACTAAGAATTAGTCATATACATAGGGGGGACTGCGTGTGCCTACAATTGAGTGAGAGACAATCATACTTAGCTAGGCATGAGATTGTGTGTGTGTGTGTGCGTGTGAGATGGAGAGAGAACGAGGGAGAGAGAGAGAGAGTTTTAGATGGGTCTATCGAGTGCGAGTGAGATATGCATGTGTATGTGTGACCTAGGGAGATGGAGAGTTTCAGAGAGAGAGGGAAGAGCTCCGAGAGGGCAGAGTAGTGCGTGAGAGAGTTACGAGCAACGAGCTAGAGAATTTGTGTGCGTACGATGAGTGCACCCAAGATATTTAGCTTGGACTAGAGAATCATACATAGTGTGCCAGAGAGACCTATACAGGAGTGTGCATGCGAACTAGAAAGACACCCCCCCCACACACACACAGAGGGAGAGGGACCGACAAGGTTTGTGTTTGGATGCATGTGGTAGAATTGAAGATTGTTGGCGAGAGAGAGAACATGAGTCTGGGAAAGAGGGAGGTCACGTTTATGCATCAAAGACTGATATAAACCATGTTTTGATATAAATTTGCATTCAAATAGTTGAATTGGAGAACATGTTGTCTGCAATCCACACATGAACGGATATATGCATATCAAACAAGTTCATTAATTTGACTTTCAACATGTTCATGGGGTACTATAATACAACATGCTACTCAATTGAGGTGTTCAATTTTGGATTTAGTTCACTATTTTGACCTGGTGAACGAGCTATTTCATTGAATTGGGATATTTCATTTTGGGTTTGATTCCCGTTTTTGAGTGGGTCAACTATTTGTCATATAGTAAATCGTTAGCAACGAGCATGTAAAAACACATTAGTCTCGAGCATCATCTCACCATCTAAAAAAGAAGTGGCAAGCTAATATTTCAAAATTTGATTCGAATCGACTTGGTAAGGTAGACATGGATGCTCATTCTCCCAAAATATGAACGAACCGCTAAACACCCTCTGCTCGGTGGAATTCGCCCGTTCAAATAAATGGGAGACGCGAAATTACCGGCCTATGTGGGACACGCATCAATTGGCCCGTTGTATATCGAGGGTAAGTTCGTAACTTCATCCAAGCGTGCCTTCTCCTCGGCCGAAATGACAGGTGCCAAATAATTCATAAACCATGGGCGGCAAAACACCCTCTCCTTGGTCGAAATCGCTCGCACCGACTATTTCAAAACACGCCCTCCTCGCCCGAAATCTCTCGCGCCCACTATTTCAAAACACGCCCTCCTCGCCCGAAATCGCTCGTGCCCACTATTTCAAAACATGCCCTCCTCGCCCGAAATCGCTCGCGCCCACTATTTGGGAGAAGCAAAGTTACTCTACTATCCCTGACCCTCAGTACATAGACCCAAGCGCAGAAGCCTAAAGGCAGGGGTAGAACTGTAACTCCCCCCACATTTCAGACAAATGCATTCATAAGACATGGTTCCCCCTCCCAATTCCCCATTCATACATCGTTGGCGCCAAATCACCTTCTCCCTAGAAGCTCCCTTCTCCCCAGCCACGAAACCTCAGCCCCACCTCCATGGCCCCCCCACCGCACCAAATTCACCGCCGCCCTCCTCCCCAATGCCGGAGACGCTGTTCGTTTGCCGCCATGCACTGGGCCGTGTGCCTCTTACTCTGTGCTGCCTGAGTTGCCTCGGTGATGACTACGTGAACCGTACCAGAGCCAATTCACCCCCACCGTTGTGCACGGCACTGGAGCGGCTCCAACTTCGGATGCGTCCAGGTCCCCAGCGCTGCTTCCCGGTAGCCGTCGACCATCACGACATCTCTTCTTTCCTGCCGCCGGGAGCCACCGCAACCGCACCGGCCTCACCGACTCGGCAGCTGGAGCTACCTACTTCACTAGGCCGCAAGATAGGTCGTACACTCATCTTAAATCACTTCATTTAGGCGTCAGTTGTCTGAATTTTTATTCTGGGCCAATCGATTCCCAATGGGAAGCAACACCCCTCGAGGCGGCAGAGCTCCTAGGCTACCAGTTGGCTGGTGTCTAATGTAAGGGTGCGGGGGCGCAAGTTCGCCGCGGAAGCAGCGCTTAGGTGGCTATCTTTGAGTTGCGTGGGTTGAAGGTACTGCCACCGCCGGATCTGGATGACGGCGAGTCTTTGTGGATTAGCCAGGGGCGGTGCAACCAAGGTAGTGCGGTGAGGCGGGGAGTGGGGTTTTGGTCAAAGCTCTTGCGGCCAGGGACGGCGGAGGCAGGCTGCTCTGCCGGTGGTCGCTAGGTCTTCTGGGAAGATTCTGAACAGTGTCAGCCGGGAGGCACAAGACGGCCATCAAGCCATCCGGCGTAGATCGGACAGTACCAAAATAAAATAAAATCATGTGACCCCAATTTAGTTTTCAGTCAACAGACATGTGACCACTCTCGTACCTTACTGTTGATCTCTTAGGGTATTTCTTCAGATCAGAGATATGTGTTGTTCTTAACATTTTGCGTTTTCTGCATCTTCAACCACACCGTCTTCCTTCTCACCGCAGCTGCTCCAACAAGGGAAGCATACACTAGAAGGGAGCTATAGTCCCCACTCAGTAGTTCCCTACATCGAATGTGCGTGCCCGACATGGACAGCCACAACAACTGCAGGGCCATCGACAAGTCAGCACATGATGCTCACTCCTATGGATGGCGGCCAGATAGGTTGTACCCTCATCTTACTTGTGTGCAACATTTATGGCTTTGTTATTCATCTAAGCATGGAAAATAGATTATCACATTTCATTGTATATTCATGCTGATCTTTTAAGAGTCTTGTTCAGGAGTTAATGTTGTTGCATAGTTCAGATAAGAGACTTGTTCTTTAGGTAACGCTGTTGCATAGTTCAGATAAGAGACTTGTTCTTTAGGTAACGTTGTTCCATAGTTATCATCCATCAACCAATGTTATCCCACAGGCTGGTGATTATACCACTTCTAATATTACCTATGTTGTTCTTTAATACTTTTGTGTGCCATCTAGTTAATCTCGAGTACAAACGATACCTATTCTGTAGCTTTCATCTGTGTTCTCCTTTTAGTTTTTGAGACCTATTGCTGCTAGTTTAGCCCAGTCCTACTATTTATGTCGTCTCCTACAGGCACTCATTACATAAATCTAACTACTAGTTATCTCCATGCATGTCAGATATAATTGCACACACTGATATATCCACAAGAACCTCACAGAGCAATGTAACGGCCAACAAACTTGACGTCAATGATACCCAGTATGATGGAACATGTAAAGGCAGTTCTTCAGAAGACTTGCAGAAAGATGACGAATCCTATTCACCCCACAAGATCCTTGCTCTAACTTGGCCCGTGATATGGGTACAACATGCATATAATGTCCTGGAGTGCATCTACTCTGTTGCAATGCCATGTGCTTAGCCTGCTGATCATGCATGTAAATATGTCATGCCTTCCTGTTTTTTAGTACCTATTCCATTCATGATAACATGTTTTCAAATTCAAGTACTATCATTTTACTCTGTCGCAATGCCATCTGCTTAGTTTGGACATCATGCTTCTGAATATCTTATGCATTGTTATTCATCAGTATGTACTTCATCTGTCTACCATACCATGTTTATTTGCATTGAAGTGTTGTTCTAGTGGTCTGTTGCAATGCCATCTTAGTTTCCCAATCATACACGCATATGTTGCCTTAGTGTTTTTCTGTATGTATTCCGCTATCATACAGTTTTACATTCAACTAGTGTTTTTTTACTATGTTGTCTTGTTGTATCCCTAGCTGTTACATCATATTCCCCTCGTCCGGATTACATGTCACAGAAATGGATAAAAATGGATGTATCTAGAACTGAAATACGCCTAGACACATCCATTTATTTCTGGATGGAGGGAATACATGTTAAAATGTCATGCCTTTCTATTCTTCAGTACCTATTCCATCTCTCTGTCGTAGCATGTTTTATAACTGAAGCACCATTCTTCTATATAAGGCGTGCAAGGGGAAGACGACTATGTTAGAATCTGAAGGGTTACAAACAAGATATTTGCAAAAGATCCAAACGCCAGGAGATAGTAAACCAACTCCAGTGTCCATAGATACTTCTCCAGCATATAGAAACCCAACTCCTACTGATAATAAGCAGATTCAAGTGGCCAAAGAACTAGTCCGCTCCAGTCCAGCAAAAATATGTCAACTCCATTCTAAAAAGCGTGTGCGTATCCTCACATCATGAAACTTTATAGCATTCAGATCATATTTTCTACATGTTTCTTACCCATCTCTCTTTTAGAAAATAAGCTTAAAGGATAGAAGACTTTCTAAACTCGAATCGTGTTCGAGGAAAATATCTTGCGGGTATTCTCTGTGCTCCAATGCTGATGTAAGTACCTGTTGTATATCACTAAATTTTTACATCAGCATGTATTTTGTTAATCGGCGTGAATCCAACCTTTATCTAATCTAAATTTACTTGTAGAAAAATGTATAATTAAAGGCGACAATGTTGATTTTGTAAGGAAAAATGCCTGGTAGTTTTGCATACTGAGCTGCATGAGTGTACTATCTCATATCATGCACATTACTAAATTGTAGTGCTGTTCTGGTTGCCCAATCATTCATTGTGTCAATGTTGTTTTCCTATTACCTTACCTGGCTGATGATAGCTGTGCCATATTGTGTTAATTTGGTGTTGGCTGGTGTGGTCTGGTTGCCCAAATGTTCGTTGTGTCAATGTTGCTTTCCTATTATCTGACCTGGCCAATGATAGCAATGCTAGTGTGTTAATTTGGTGCAGGCTACTGAACATAAGAAGACAAACTCTAAAAATAGCAAGGCAACCCCATTGTTTCTTACCAATAAATCTAGGCCAGGTAATATGGCAATAACTCTTGATTAATCTGTTCGGTTCCCCTCCTAATTTATGTTATGATGCAGTGGTCGAGACACTCTCC